>JAGPOY010005898.1:0-10682 GCA_018983105.1 Silene uniflora
TCGCAAGCTTAAACTGAATTGTTCACAAAAGTAAACTTCTTATTAAATCTGAATAATCTGAAAAATAGGGTTACAAGAGGCCCTATTTATACTAATTCCATCCCTAAGCTAACTTGGGGAAAAAGATAAGAATTAAATAACAACTAAATAAACTAAAAGCTGATATTTCTTCTAACTTATCTTAGGTAATAAGTTAAGAATAATATCTTTTATTTGAAGATAAATTAATACCTAATAATACCTAAAACCAGCTACCAACACCCGAATACAAGCTCAAGTATTCGGTTATTTAGCAACCGTGTTTTCAGCCCACGCCACTTCGGTGCCAGCCCATTTCAGCATCGTCACACAAGTCGAGACAAACTTGAAACCATCTACAATATTGGCTGCATTTCGACTGATAAGAACTTCATTTCCATTGTCAAGCAATGCTCCCGCATCACAAACTTCTTTGCATGGCATTTGGTACAGATTGTTCCAGGGGGCGGCTTTAAGTGACTCTTTGGCAATGGATTGCTTGCGCTGGCTGCAGGCACCCCTTTTAATAACCAACAAACAACATATAATTAGTATCCTCCTTTGCAAACGCGAATATCTATTACTAAGCTAGTGCAAAATCGAGATCAAACACATACTGTGGTTTTGTAGTAATGGAGCTCTGGTTCGCTTTCTGGGCCTTGGTTGTACCGGCGTTTGAGGAGCATTACTGGTAGAGAAGAACAACAATGTCATAGAACGAGCTATATAATAAGGCGAACTCTTTGCAAATGCCGAGAGCAATACCTGCTACTAAGTAAGGTAGCTTGGGAACTTGAACCTCGAGACCTCTTTCTCTGGCCCCGAATCCCAGCTGTTTTATAGTATGGGAAGTCGTCTGTCGCATCTGCATTGTCCATACCAAACGAATTGTTCGTGCAATCACTATCGCACCCAACGCGTCTGCAAGTGAAGGACATAATAGGAAAATTAGAAAGCGTCAACAATTCGTTAGAGCATCATCAAATAACGTAACGGCCGTGTCGAGCATGGCAGTCACCCTAGTCAAAGGATACGAGGTAATAACAATAATGATACAAGTAACTGGAAAAAGGAATAGTCAAATAGCACCGATATTAATAATAACCACAATAGTATTAACGAACACAATAATCGTAATATTAATAACATTAACGATAATAACAATAATAACAATAGACAAAACAGTAGTAATGGCAACAATAATAACACAAATAATAGGGCTAATATTATTAATGACAAGGGCGACAACAACAACAACAACGATAACAACAACAACAATTATAACAATAACAGTAATACTAATAGCAATAACAACAATAAAGACGACATAAAAAAATAACTACTATGGCGACGATAACGATAATAAAAATTATAGTAATGATAATAGTAACAATAATAATATCAATCATAATAACAATAATAGTAATAATAGTATTAATAATAACAACAATTGTAACAACAATAATAATAATAATTATAATAATAATATTTCCGTTCATTTTAAAAAGGAATAATAATAACACTCACATATACCATTATCATTAGTATTGTTCATTTGAACACGCGTTAACAGTACTTAACGCTTCCCTATACCCACTGCGCACACCAAAGAGCCCGACGAACACCTGATAACATAGACACGCAATTTGCAGCCACTTGTACGCAGGTCACAAAACACAGATACACTAAACACTAAATAGCAATTCCGAACATAATATATTCCATTCACGGTGAGGTCCAAAAGGACTATTAAATGCATAGGGTTATTACAAAGACGCTAACCCTTGCAAACACTATAGACTAAATAACACTACCCCGACTAATACATAGACGTTTGAAACAAAACAAAAGACACACGTTTCAGAATGCACCCTAAACCATATTCCATAAACGGGGCCAGCTCATTTCCCGCGATCTAAATAGAAAAACAACAACCACTTTAACGGTTGCATTTGAGAAATCACTGTTTAGTAGGTGCAACCTATGTTTTTTTGACACACCGAAAGAGCGTCTCAAAACCCTCGGGTACCTTGAACAACGGAGGTTTGTCAGGTAGTTCAGCCCTCACTTGAGCACTGACACCCTCTTTATAACAAAGCTTACGTTTTTTGCATGGCGGTGGTGGGCAGGATGCCTTGGGAATGGGGGATTCTGGAGTCTGCGGAGCCTTAGAGCTTTCTCCAATCAGCACACATGCTGGCGGTGCGCGTTTCTTACTACCAAGCACCCTCTCCCTAGCAGCAATTAAACTGTCACGCTTACGAGCAGAATCCAAGAAAGCCTGATTAGTCTCCGGAGTTCCGTAATTTGCATCAATAATGTCAATATTGAGAATGGGAATCACAATTCTATAGCCTTCTTAGCAACATTAAGATGCGCATCTTCGGGGCCAGGACAATCATCGCTCAACAAGTCCTTGCTAATAGGGCTTATGGTTTGCAGAGTGACCGTTATCCAGGATGTTACGCGCCCAGGGCCTCGCCAAATAGTCTCAAGTGCACTGCAGTGGATCGGAAAATGCTCAGCGAGGTGCCCTAATATGGTAAGGTAATCAAGGGTTATGGATTTTGGGACATCTAGAGTAGAGACAGTGGAATCCCCAAACAGCGTAAACCTTCCATTAGACTTAACAAGCTGCTCCACCTCTAGCTGTTTTAAGCTGTTAAGGATAGCACACTTCAGTGACGCCTCCCGCCTAGAATAGGTAAAATTCTTAATTATCACTTGATATTTAGTCATAAGGTCTCGCACAGCTTGCCTAGCTGCATGTTCACGAGACTCGTATGCACTCTGTGTCGGCCCCCCTATATAGGTATGCCCAACGACCCCCCTTTTCGGAAGCACTGTTATATAAACAACATTTCCAGTCCCGCCAATAGGGCTGTAAAGCGGGGTTTCGAAACCCAGGAAAGTTGCTAATTGCTGTAAAAGGGGTTGGAATGGAATGATAACTTGTGTAGGAGTAGGGGTGAGCCACCAGAAATATAACCTACGTATATTAGGACGCGCGTGTTCAAACCAACAGACCTCATATTTGTGCTTTGAAAACAGACCAGCTACCGTTTCTACAATTATACTATACAAAACAACATTTTACATAAGAGCGGAGTCCGCATCAATAATGAACAACGAACAAATAAAACACAGATACACACACATATCCATACATATATCAACGCGCAAAGGTCGAATGCTCTTGTATAAACATATAGTAGTAGGTAGACACGACATGCACCCTGTATTTCGACAATATTTCAGCATATGATATGGACACCAAACGCATTTATATATAGCACACGCAAACTCAATCCGTATACAAAAACATAGTGTTTCTAGCATGGCACACATTAACAACAAAATAGAATTTTCAACCGAAAAAAAAGGACCCATTAAAAACACTCTATATCAAAAGGAATGACAACATTGCATGAATCCGACAGAGCACGCATAAAACTCGTCCCAAAAAAACTTTAAGACAAAACCGCTACAGAATCAATATTGCTAGCCGTAATCACAGATCAATACTTTAAACGTGTATAAAACACAACACAGGTTGTAAATGCGTTTGTTAAAACCATGTTAGAGACTCTAAAACGAAAATTACATCATACCAAAGAGAATGTTGACATAGGTTCAGCAACTTGTTTGTCAAAGGCACCAAAATTCCCTTGCATGGTGTGTGTTTTATTTTCTAGAAATAAATGAGGACTCCCACAATTAATAAAACAAGAAACAAGGGAGATATAACATGAAAAAGAGACCACAATTTATAGTAATCTAGAGTATAATTGTACTTGTACTCGGTATAGGGAAAAATACAATATACCCAATTATAGGTTAAGAGTGGAATAAACAGAAATGGATCCGATTAATAAACCAAATATTAACCATTAACTCAACTAAATATTTCCATTAATAGTTTAGGCCATAGGTAGTATTGCCTATTATGTCAAACCAGCCATTAATATATCCCATTGCTCAAGACAAAAGGCCCCTTTTTTTGAGAAATACATCAAGGTCTCCTTATTATAAGGGATTGTGTCCTCCCCTAAATACATGTGCCTTAGCTGAAGACCAATGGTCAAGAGCCCAGTAACAAGTACAGCTTTCAATCGTAATGTGACTGAGGGTAGTTGCCTAGTTCTTAAAAGGCGGCTACATGCCGGAGCAGGCGTAGGCAGACATGCACATATAGGCGCCAAGCGACGGGGCATCAGCAAGGTTAAGAGGACCCAGTCTAACTCAGTTAAGTGGTCGATCCTTGCTTTCATTTAAGTTAATATTTTTATAAAAGCTTTCTTATCTCAAGTTTTGGTTCTTATGTTTTAGTGACCTCGTAGTTTTATAAATAAAGTTTTTAAAATCTCGCATTTTCCGCTGCAAATATGTTGTTTACTTTATTGTATAACTGCGGGGGTTCACATGAGTATTCACTGATTTCAGCCAAACTTGACTTTGAGGTGACTAACAACGCGACATAATATGAAGCGTACCTCATCGGTTTACAAGCGGCGATAAATTCAGGCATCAAAAGACTTCGAGTTCATGGAGATTCATCTCTAATCACCAACCAAATCACGGATCTTGGAAAATCCGTAGTGAAAGTTGTTGGCCCTGATTTCCCCGCACTATATTCAGGATACATTTCTACCCTGGCTTGACTATCAGTACAAGGACATCAGGGTAGCATAAGCCTGGCACCAGGCATGAGAAGACAACGGTCAGAAGGAAAGATATGTGTTAACCAAGTCAAGCGTGATTATGGAGAATAAACGGAGATTATTACCACAATTATGGAGCAATTAAGGAAAGGATTATGTCATTATTACCAGCATTTATCCGGCTAATAAAAGAGCATTAAAGACAGCAATTATTGGCGTAATTAAAGGAGAATATTGTGTCTTTAAGGAAAATATTATGCTGGCAAGTGAAAATCACTATATAAAGAGGTGCCAAGATCATTTTCTGGACATCACATAATATTGCAAGCAACAACATTACAACATTTAGAGCAAAATATACGTTGTCAATTAATTATACAATTATACTCCATATAATCATAGTGAAACCTCTCCTGGCTTGGTGCCCATGGTTTTTTTCCCATTTAAGGGTTTTCCACGTACAAATTTTGTTGTCTTATTTGTTGATTTTATTTACTTTACTATACGCATTGTTTAGCCTGCCCTGCAGTAAACAGACAAGGTAGTCGAGCTAGTTAACCCTGCGATATCTCTACCCTGACCTGATTCAGCCTTGCGCAGAATCCACCCAAAATAATTGGCGCCCACCGTGGGGCATCTAGCTCATTAATATCTTTTTCTTCCTTTTTCACAAAAAAGTCCAAAAAACTAAGAAACTAACAAAAAATGTCTCAACCAACCATAGAAGAACAGTTGACTGCTGCCCCCCAAAAGGTGGTTTAGTCTGAAACTGAAATTCAACAGTTGAAAGAATCCGAGTCTGCCTTGAAAGAGAAATTAGAGAAATCCAAAGGGTCAAGCTCTAAAATCCAGCCAGGAACCCCATTCTCATCAATTATCAAGCACTTTGACTTTTCTAGCCTTGGAACCCCAAGTACCAAAAACAAGGTGATGAATGTCGATGATGAAGAACCAGAAAATAAAGAGAAGCCTGACGAGACAGGGGCAGCTATCATGATGGCGATTGTCCAGGAACTTAAGAAGCTTAATGATAAATTCGAGAAAATACCTGGAGTTCCTGCCAACATGGAGGAAGCTACTCCTGAGAGCTAACTCGCCTTTCATAGACGAGACAGCTAAAGTGGATCTCCCAAAGAAATTTGTGATTCCATCCATGAGAACTTATGATGGGACCTCAGATCCACAAAATCATGTAGCCTTATACAAACAAAAAATGTTGGCTGCATCTGTCCCAAGTGAGTTCAGGCAAGTTTGCATGTGCAAAGGATTTGGGACTACCCTAACCGGTCCTGCACTGCAGTGGTACATAAACCTGCGGATTGGAAGTATCAGATCGTTTGCTGACCTGATCAACACATTCAACCAGTAGTTTGCAAGCAACAGGGCATTGGAGAAACGATCCAGTGACCTATACAGGATTACCCAGATCAAAGATGAGAGTCTCGGGAGCTTCCTTGCCAGATTCAACAAAGAGAAAGTATCAATTCCCAAGCGTGACATCAGCTCAGCAGTGGAGGCATTCATGCAAGGATTGCTACTCAATAGTGATCTCTATGGGGAGCTGGCCAACTATCCATGTCATTCTTTCGAACATGTCCAGGCAAAGACGCTTGCCTATATCAGGCTAGAGGAAGATTCAATTTGCAAGTTTTGAGGGTCTTGCAACAGAAAAGATTATAACAGGCCGAACAGGAAAAAAGTGGAGGCAAGAACAACAACCACCGGAATGGACCATATACCAGGCCTGATCAATCAGAAGTCAACCTGACGGAAGAATAACCAGGTAAGGCTAAAGTTCATCCACCTATCTCTGAACATAACTTCTATCTTAACGTTGCAGGCCTGATCCAGCGACTGGCTAACATGGGACCGGTGGTCACATGGCCTAGAAAGTGAGACAACCCAAATCCAAGGAAGGACCAGACCAGATGGTGTGACTTCCACATGGATACGGGACATTCAACGGAGGATTGCTTTACTCTCAGGAAAGAAGTAGCCTACCTATTGAAAGCTGGATATCTCCAGGACCTGATCAAAACCAGAGATAGGAATGGTGATTCCAGCAAGAGCAACCAGGAGTAGAAACAGGAACGCAATCTCCCTCCACTACCTCCCATCTATGAAGTAAAATTCATAAATGGTGGATTAGAGATATGTGGCCAGACCAGTTCAGCAGCAAAGAAGATAGCCATGACTCCTCAAACAAAGTCACCCTGCAAGCTTGAGAATGTACCTCCTATCACTTTCAGTGACTGTGATTTGGTGGGCATTCATGATGTTTATCATGATGACCTGGTCATCTCCATGCAAATGGGGACTGCCAATGTACGAAGAATCCTAGTAGATTGAGGCAGCTCGGTGAACCTGATCATGCTTGACGTACTGAAAGCCATGAAAATCAACGAAGATCAGATCACCAAGAAGTCCAGTGTCTTGGTAGGATTCAGTGGAGAAACAAAGAACACGCTGGGAGAAATTTATCTTCATACCTACGCTGAAGGTGTTGCATCCTACGAAAGATTTCGAGTCCTAGACTACCTATCCTCCTACAATGTCATCCTTAGAAGGCTGTTCCCTCAACCTATCACCAGTGCATCCAGATACCAACGGATTGGGGAGTAGCAACCATTAGAGGTGAGCATAAGGTAGCCCAAGATTGCTACACCGAGGCTTTGAATCCTTCCAAGGCAGGTAAGTCCCTCGCATAGCAATTACCGTACCCTGTCATGAACACATACGTGGCGCCATCCAAGATGGAAACAGATCAGGTAATACTCGACCCTGAGTATCCTGACATGTATGTTCGATCTAGTTGGCTCTGATGCCCCTGATTTAGCTTCCTATTTTGCTTGGTCTCATTTTGATATGACTGGTATTGGTGGTGACGTTATTACTCATAGACTCAATATTAACACATCTTTCAAGCATGTGCAGCAAAAACGAAGAAAATTTGCACCTTAAAGAAATGCCATTATCAACGAAGAAATGGACAAGCTACTCGATATAGGCATGATCAGGGAGGTGATGTACCCTGAATGGCTGGCAAACGTCGTAGTTGTGCAGAAGAAGAATGGCAAATGAAGAGTCTATGTAGACTACACTTGCAGCCGCCAACCTGGCCAGCTGATCTAGCTCCAACACAGGGTCCTAGAAGGCTAACAAGAGCCAGCTATCAGCCGCATAGAGTCCTGAACTAAGTAGGCAAGATCAGCGACTCCAGGGCATCTGCAGGCAAATTAAGTTCAAAATCAATGCAGAAATAATAAAGCAAAGTGTAGGAGAAATGCCATTATCGGATAAAGCAGATTTCCTTATTTGATCAAACATGGTACAAGTTGAGAGCTCGAGACAATTGCAGCTTTTACAAGACTCACATAACACCTTTTGCTGTACTTCAAATAGGAATAAGGAGCCTTGAGATTGTCAACGACCTTCACCAAAACAAGACAAGGGGACTGCCACCTTCTGTTTACCCCACATGACATTTACCTTTACCTTGTTTTTACCTCCCTTGTAATATATTTATTTTTATGTTATATTTCTTAGATGTATTGCTGGCCCTTGGATGAACTTTTGTACTCAGATTGTAACCTAAAGCTGGCCTATATAAGGACCAAACTCCTACTGAATTAAGCAGACTTTGATAAATGAAAAATTAAGCTTACTGATCTACCGTCGCTTATTGATGAATGAAAAATTAAGCTCCTACTGAATTAAGCGGACTTTATGTTATATTTTTATGTTATATTTGTTGATCCTTTGCTATCACATCTTGATCTACCGTCGCTTACTGATGCCGATTACACTATACTTCAAGCACCTTTCACGCCGCAATAAATCCTTCAAGCACTACGTGATATGGATGGATCGAAATCTCCTAGGCCAGATGAAATTACACCAAAAAAATTTCAAAATTTTCTGGCCTGATATTGGTCCCCTGGTCACCTCCGCTATCCTCCGTTTTCTAAACTCGGGTGTCATGCTAAAACAATGGAATAACAGTCTAATTGTGCTTCTTCCTAAGGTGGACAAACCTGCGATCATCAGGCAGTATCGCCTGAAGTTGGTCAGGCCTTCAATCATCTCAGATTCACAACAAGCTTTTCTCCCAGACTGTCTCATGGCTGATGGTTGTGTTATTGCACATGAAATTATGCCTAGTAATGTTACCCAGTTTAGACCCATCTCCTGTTGTAATGTGATTTATAAGTGCATTTCAAAGATCATTTGTAATAGACTCTCCTCTGTTTTGCCTCACATCATTAGTGACAACCAAGGGGGGTTCATTAAGGGGAGAAGTATAGTGGAGAATATACTCATCTGTCAAGATATTATTAGATGCTATAATAGAAAGTCTGTTTCACCTAGATTCATGTTGAAGGTAGACTTAAAAAAAGCATATGATTCTGTACATTGGGGATTTATTGAACAGATGATGGAGGCCCTACAGTTTCCTCAACAATTTATTAAACTAATTATGGAATATGTTCATACTGCCACATATTCCTTAGTCTTAAATGGGGAAACTTTTGGACATTTTCATGGAGCAAAAGGATTGAGACAAGGAGATCCTTTATCTCCCCTCTTGCTCACTATTGCTATGGAGTACTTAAGTAGGGTGTTGAACTATACCACCACTACAATGCCTTTTAAGTTTTCTCCTATGTGTAGCCCACTGAAATTGTCCCATCTTATGTTTGCTGATGATGTACTATTGTTCTGTAAGGGAGACATTAATTCTATCATGGTTTTGTTGAGGTCTTTTGCCACCTCTCTAAAGCCTCTGGCCTTGAAAGGAATGCCTCTAAGAATAGTGCTTATTTTAATGGGGTGGCTACTGGGGTTAAGCATGATATACTACAGATCTCTGGCTTTGTTGAGGGTCAGTTGCCTTTCAAATATCTGGGGGTGCCAATTACATGTGGGAGGATGGCAAAGAGTGACTGTATTGTGCTTGTAGAAAAACTGATTTCCAGAATCAGGAACTTTGGGACAAAAAAACTTTCTTATGCAGGCAGATTGGTGTTAGTAAATTCTGTACTGAATGCTATTTATAGTTACTGGATAAATATCTTTCTACTACCAAAAGAGGTGTTGAATAGAATTAATAGCATCTGTAGGAACTATTTGTGGGATGGTAAGGCAGATTATATCAGAGTTCCTATGGTTAGTTGGGAAAAAGTGTGTTCCCCAAAGACTGAAGGAGGGCTTGGCATCAGAGATAGCTTCTCCTGGAATATAGTAGTAATGGGTAAACTTGTTTGGTGGGTGTACTGCAGTCCAGACAGACTTTGGGTTAAATGGATTAATCAAGTCTATTTAAAGGGTACCAGTTGGAATGACTACAATCCCAGTGGGGATCTAAGCTGGGGTTGGAAGAGTGTATGTAGAGTACGAGATAAGCTAGCACGTGGTTACTTGAATGGACAGTGGTTGTTGGATACGAAAGGCTATACTATTAGCAGTGGTTATGAGATGATCAGGTAGAAATTTCAAATTGTACCCTGGCACAAATGTATCTGGCACAAAGGGTGTTTGCCAAAGCACCAATTTGTTGGATGGTTGATAGCCAGGAGAGCTCTCCATCTAAAGGAGAGGTTATTTGCCCTGAACATTGCTCCTGATGATATTTGCATATTGTGTGGAACGGAGACCGAAGACTATGCACACATCTTTCATCAGTGTGTGTATAGTAGACGTATTATTGATGATATGGCCAGGCCGTGTTAGGTGGTATTTCCTAACTCTGATTTACTGGTTTGGGTTAGTAATTATCAAGGTACGCAGCTGAAGAAAGGTGTTCTAGTGTGTGTGATCCTGGCAATTTATTACCACATCTGGATTCAACGTAACAAGGCAAGAGTAGAAGGCTGTTTGCTGCGTCCAGAAGTTGTCAGCGATCAGATTAGACGAGAGATTAAGCTCTGTATTTCTACTTATCTTAGTCCCAATGATAATGTATGGCTAAGTAGAGTAAGATTGGCATTGTAATCCCTCCTTATA
>JAGPOY010005899.1:0-10682 GCA_018983105.1 Silene uniflora
ACTCGATGTAACCGACCCAAACCCGACCCGAATGACCTATTTACCCGGTCTGCTTACCGGTCTTCTAGATTATAGAAATTACAATCTAGTTGTGTATTTTATGTTTAATCATGAAAGTAATAATCTAACTTATGCAACACATAAAAGGATTAAATGATAGAAGTAAAAGACAGAGAGTAATTGGAGAACATGTCAGGAGGCGCATTAATTACTAAAGGCTATAGTTGTCATGCGTCCAAATAATCCCGCGTCCGAGTTCATTTGCCCCGTGAAATTATGGGCACCCTATTTTCGCACGTATGGATGGGAAATGAGCTTAACTTTTTTTTTTTTTTTTTGCGGCCGAGTCCCAACGTGCATTGGGTAAATTATTAGATATACCGTATACATAATAGCCTACAAACCACGTATACCAGGTAAGTCACCTAAGAGTGACATGTTTGAAGTCTAAGAAGACTCAGACTATAAATACTTAACAAAGTTGCTCTTGGGAGGCTTGAATCCGAGTCACCTAAAATTTACGAGAATTTTAACCATTAGTGATTAGACTTCACCCTTTGGACAACTTTGAAAATATTGTACCTTAGCAAGGATTGAAGACTTGAAGTTGATAATGCCAAGCTCAAACTATTGAAAAAATGTGGAATGTTTATGATACCGTTCTATCGCACAAACCATGTATTGTGATATCATGTTTTGAGATCCATAAATTAATGTTTCCCTTCAAAAAAAAAAAATTGTAACATTAAAATAATACATACGGTTAGAGGAGGCCAACAGCACGAACCAACCCAGCCCGCCACCCCGGGCCCGCTCCCTGACCAACCCGACCCGCCCTTCCCCGGCATGGCCCATCAATTTCAGGAAAAAAATATGTTAGGCCCGCCAGCTTGCTTCTAGCCCTGGTCCGGTCAATCGTGTCCAAGCCCGGCCCGGCCAAGACCGCCTTCCCAGTTCCCCCTGCCCTGTCCCGGGTCTGACCAGATGAGACTGGCCCGGCCCGACCCGAGTACAGGTGTACCTACAGTAAATGCGTAAAAATATTCTTCAACAAAAACCATAGTACCTGGAAACTAGCACAGAAATAGAGTACCATAATTGGCAAGAAACACACATTTAGAGCTTCCAATACATTTCTTCTGCATTCACCACTTACTCTTCCTGTAACAGTACAAAACAACAAAAAAATCTCATTTTTCTCTATATTTTCCTACATTATTCTCCCTTAAACGCAGCGTTTCACACCACTTTCTTCAATCTTCCATTAATGTAAACTCTACTTTCTCTTTCCTCCATTTTTGTTTAATTTCGAAATTTCAACCTTTTTACTATTTTGGGTTATTTTACGTGTTCATATTGTTACAGCTGTAAATTATGTGAAATTATGTTAAAGTAATCTAATCTGTGTTTTGTTTTACTGTTTTTGTATGAATTTTGGTGATTTTAGTGGATCATTATGGAGAATGGAGTTGATGAAGCTTGTACAGGTAATTTCTTTCTATATTTTGCATAATGTCTTAACTCTTATGTTACTCTGAATCGGAGTGTTGGACACGAAAAGAGTGTCGGATACGGTTATTTTCGGTAAAGTTTCAATCTTTTTCTATGTTTTGCAATTTTTTTGTACATTTGCACATAGTTATATGCCTTATATAGTTATATGAGATGATATGTTACTCTGACTCGACTACAAGTGTTGGACATGAAAAGGTGTCGGATACGGTTATTTTCTGTAAAGTTTCAATCTTTTTCAATATTTTGCAATTTTTTTTACATTTTCACATAGTTATATTCCTTATATATAGTTATATGCTATGTTTCTCCGACTCGACTGCAAGTGTCACATATGGTTATTTTCCAAAAAATTTTTAATTTTTTGGTCTAAAATGAAGTGTCTGATGAGTAGTAGAGGTTATATGTGTAAATGTGTTGCTTGATTGGTGTTGATCAATTTTCCTATTATTTTTGGTATAATTTTAGTTTCCTTATCATAATCCTTTGTTATTGTGCTTGTTAATCTCAGCATGATTGTACCTTTGTGGTTATTTAATTCCCAGATTCTGTTTTTCTTTTCCTTAATCGGGTCTTCTAGGCCGTGTTTGGTGTTTGGTGTTTGGTAGTGTATAGTGTGACATTTATGTTTGATTTTGTTGGAAACCATGTGCTTTTCCGATAGAGGTTAAAGGGGAATGGCCATAATTTTGGTTTGTTAAGTTGAGAATCATTGTTTTAATTTGGTGTAAAGAGAGGGGAGAAGGGGAATTATGATGCTGTCAGGTTTCGAATGCAGGGGGAATTCATGTTTTACAGTTGGGAGTTGATTGAGCTAATAGATATAATCAAGGCCATTTATTGTGATATGAGAGGAGAATAGGAGATGACTCATGAGCTCATGGCCTTGATAGCCATGCATTATTAGACGGCGTTGTTGACAGGGTTTATATGGTATCGAACATGAATGTTTTTGGCTTTTGATGAACTGAGGATGGATGCTTGTGACTCTTGTAGAAGTTTGTACAAACCAGTTACATTAGAGTGTGTGATCAGTTTATTTACTAGGAGGTAATACCAATGAAATGGTAGAAAGTCACATACAAAGGAGGGAAGACGAGAAAATCAAGGAGGATATATCGTTGATGGAGAATGTATAGTAGAAAATGAGGTGTGAACATTGTTTGTAACTAGGATTTATGAGTTGCAAACATCCTTTCATTGGTTTGGCTGTACATTTCATTTGATTTGTTCTTTACAAATCAATGTGTGGCTTTGAGCATCCAACATATTCATCAAGTGCATTTCTCAATGGCATGATCCTAACTGCAATTTGTATATGAGTTTTATCTTGCTTTATGCTGTCTTGCCTCCTGTGAACTACTCCCTCCATCTCGTTTATGTTATCCCGTTTTGGCCTTGGTGGTTAATCATTGTCAACGTTTAGCCGTTCTGAAAAAAAAAAACATGTCAACTTTCATATAGTATCTCTACATATATTTGGAAAATCCAATGATTGAAGTTTACATTGGTTAGCTACCGAGGCCAAATGGTGACTATATATTCGGTATGAAGGTAGTACTTGTTTCTTGTATGAGTAGGGGAATAGGATCTCTATTTTTCTCCGACTGCTACTTGCTGGTACTCACTCTGCATGCTTGCTGCACTATATGTTGTCCTTATGTATTGCTTTACTCATGTGGAACAGATTATTATCCTGTCAGTCATAAAAGGCTGAAGTTACTCACTGATGGAGGAGAAGATACTAGAGTCACTGCCTATTCTGACCCGTTTTTAGTTCCGAATTTAATGGAGAACCTGAACTCTGGTAAATATGGAAGTGTAACAAAAGACGTGCAAGCCTTGATTGAGCGAAAGATGCAAATGCTGAATTCTTTTGTCAATTTGTATCCTGAATTGGAGGGTAGTCCTAGTCCTATTCAGGAGAATGTTGCGCCAAAATCGTCTGTTCTGACATCTGATCATGTCATCATAGCTGACTCGGATGAAGAGAATGATGCAGAACAGATTTCTGTCAATCAGTCTCAGAAGATAGCCGTCCCTGGGCCCACCATCAAACTTTTTACAGACCACTTACAGGTGCGAGTTTTCTACAACTCTGCTCAGCTTCAATCCTGGTGGTTTGGGAAATTTCCGCGTTTCCCTAAACCTTTTATCAATAATCCACATATTCTTCTAAAATTTGATAATTGCAGGCTGATACTCAAAAGAATAGCGATGCTGTTAATGACAAGCCTGAAAAAGTTAACAAGAGTAAAGATAAAGGTCTCTACCTTGGTGTTGAGGATGAATCCGATGAACTGAGTGATGGAGATGATGGGTCTACAGCTGAAGACGACGGGTTGTCAGATATATGGAAGCAGATGGGTTTTGCATTAGAAACTTCCAAGGTACCATTCCATCTTCGGAATCTATTGTGGTTGTGCTATAACTGATCTCATCATTGTCTAGTTTCTTAGAACATCTTTATCTATTCTCTTTTGATGACTTTTGTTTTATAACTCGAGCGGGTAACAGCTTCCTTGCAGAGTGCTACTGGCTTGTGCTATCTATGTCAGTAGACGCTGCAGAAGCATTTTCTTTTTAAATATTTGTTCGACTGCTTTACTGCTTGCGATTCATATATGATGTCAGGAGTTATTTTAGGTGCGCAGAGTCGCAGAGATAGAAAACATAGATGCTATATGCTATAGATTATTGACATTTCGACTTTGATTTTCAAAGTCTTCAATTTTACTTGCAGAAAAGAACTATCAGTATCTCATGCTTTAATCTTAAACTAAAGTCTGCATTATTTATAGGAGTATTTTCTAGATTTCATGCTATAATTCTTGCGGATCCTCTTATGCTTTCAGTCTGTGAAGTATGTTTGGCTCCCTTTCCTCCATTGGTTCTCCATCTCTCTCTCTCTCTCGTAAATTCCAACTGTAAACGATGCTATGAATAAGGCGTGAAGTGACCAGTATGTTTTATTTTTGTAGGATGTTTCTGTTGATATTTCACCTGAGGATACAAAGGAGGAGGAGGAGGACGACGAGGGATGTGCTCACTCATTTGTCCTCAAAGATGATCTTGGGGATGTGTGCCGTGTTTGTGGCATCGTTAAGAGGGCCATTGAGAATATATTTGATTTCCAGTACATGAAGGTTTCACCTTTGCACCTCTATGATTTTTTCTATTTGCATTCTTCCTGCATCAAACTTAGTTATTTACTCTGCCTTCAGCGTACGCTGATATAATTCAGATATTCAGGCCAAACTCAGTTATTTCCGCGACTTCTTTTAAGAAAAAAGTTATATTCATGTCAAATTTAAATCTGTTCTTCATAACAGGCTTCTCGCAGAAGAACTTATCGATCTGATTCTCGGGCTAGCAAAGAATTAGAGAACCTAGGGACCTATGTGGATGGTATGAAGTTAAATGGACATGATCTGGCTATAACCGATATCTCTCCGCATCCAAGACATAAGAAGGTTATGAAGCCACATCAACTAGAGGGATTTAATTTCTTACTTAGCAACTTAGTAATTGAAAATCCCGGCGGATGCATCTTGGCTCATGCTCCTGGCTCAGGGAAAACATTCATGATAATTAGTTTCATGCAAAGTTTTCTCGCTAAATATCCCGATGCTAGGCCATTAGTAGTGCTGCCAAAGGGTATCCTACCAACCTGGAGGAACGAATTTCGTAGATGGCAAGTTGAGGACGTCCCTCTTCTCGACTTCTATTCCTCAAAGGCAGAGAACCGGTCTCAGCAAAGTCAAGTGTTAAAACAATGGGTAAACCAGCGAAGTATACTGTTTTTGGGGTACCAGCAGTTCTCCATTATTGTCTCAGATAATCGCTCATGCAAGGCAACTTCTTATTGTCGTGACGTTCTATTGAAATGTCCGACAATTATGATCCTGGATGAAGGCCACAATCCAAGAAATGATAATACCGACATGCTATACACCCTTGCTATGGTCCAGACACCTAGGAAGGTGGTGCTGTCAGGCACTCTTTACCAAAATCATGTCAAAGAGGTCTTCACAATCTTGAATCTCGTTCGGCCAAAGTTTCTCAAACTTGAGTCTTCTCAGACTATTATGAAACGCATCTTAAGCCGGGTTTCATTTGACGGGCTCAAGAAAAATTTGAAAGGGAATTCCGAGAGTAACTTTTTTGACCTTGTAGAGCACACTCTCCAGCAAGATTCGGATTTTAAAAGGAAGGAAGGTGTCATAAGGGACCTGAGGGAGATGACCAGCGGTGTCTTGCACTACTATCGCGGAGACTTCCTGGATGATCTCCCTGGACTCCTTGACTTCACCGTTCTGCTTAAGCTCAAGCCTCTACAAAAGCGTCTTGTTCAACACCTAGAGAGGACTGAAAAGGTGTCATTCAGGAAAAGCTCAATGGGCTGTGCCGTTTATACCCACCCAATCCTAAAGCAGTTTTCGAACAGAAAAGGCGGGGCTGAAAGAAACTCGCTTCCTTGCAATGAGACGATTGATGAGCTGGTGAATAGGGAAGATTGGAGAGAGGGTGTAAAAGCCAAGTTCTTTTTCAATGTGTTGGGCCTTTGTGAGAGCACCAATGAGAAATTACTCGTCTTTAGCCAGTACCTCCTCCCACTGAAGTTTCTAGAACGAATGGCGATTTGCAAGAAAGGGTATCGTGTTGGTACAGAGATATTCATGATAACTGGAGATACCTCGGCTGAGCAACGAGAGACTTCAACAGAGCAATTTAACACATCTACACACGCAAGAGTGTTCTTTGGGTCTATTAAAGCTTGTGGGGAAGGCATCTCATTGGTGGGAGCCTCACGTGTTATAATACTCGATGTACACTTAAATCCATCGGTATCAAGGCAAGCACTAGGTCGAGCGTTTAGGCCTGGACAGGTGAATAAGGTATATGTTTATAGGCTTGTTGCTGCCGACTCCCCTGAAGAAAAAGATCATCTCATTTGTTTCAAGAAAGAACAAATTGCTAAAAGGTGGTTCGAATGGAATGAGTACAGTGGAAACCAAGAGTTTGAGTTGGAGAAAGTTGATCCCAAAGACTGTGGTGATATGTTTCTTGAGAGCGATGCCATAACCTCCGACATCCAGTCATTATACACCAGGTTGGTTCATATTTTCAGATGTATTCTTCCTTCTGTGATCCTTTTGCGTCTCAACTCTCAAAGTCATTACTCCGTATTATTTACTGAAGTTTAGTCGCTCGATGCAGTTTCCATTTTATTGCTGTTCGTGTTGTCTCTGATGGAGTTTCACATTTTTGCAGGTAAAATTATCAGCAACTGTTTGCGGAACTTACAAGTAGGAAATTTTTGTGCAACTAACTCTCGAATGTTTACTGAAGGTAAATTACGTATATGCTTGCAAAGTATTGAGCGCTGAACTTCGAAATTACTGGCTCCAATAGTTCCTTGACTAACATTGTTAGGCTTCTTGTATGTCAATATGCTGTTCTGTTGGCTGGTACGCCATTTTCGGGTCAACTGTTACAAACTCAGAATGCTACTGTTATTCTGTTCTGTTTGCTGCATTTTTGCAGAACTGAAATCTTTGCTATAAGAAAGTTTATTGCCTTTGTATTATGTTTGCAATTCCCATAAATTGAAATATTCCGTGTTTTCTTGTAAACAACCAAGCGATTACATAGTTTATCGTAAGGTCTTACTTCTTAGGTTGAAGATCTTTAAATCTGCCTATTGGCAGTTGCGATTCATTAAAGACCGTTAATCACTAGACTTAGACTGATAGTAGTTTTGTTGATGATTACCGCGCCAGTCTTAATTGGATCGGATGCAGTCATGAGCACATTGCAATTCAAGTTTTGGTAATCTACTTGCTCTCAGCTCTCGTGTTTCTTCGAGCTCCCGAACTCCCCCAAACTGTTGTTAGGCTCTATGCCTTCCACACTATTTTCGTCTGCTGGGAAATTACGGAATGGTTGCAGCTACATCCACTGTAACCGACCTTGGCAGTCCCTACACCTACAAAGCTGAAGCTTTCCGCTTGGCGTCAGACCGCAGGACCTGGCCTCTGAGTTTGAATGGTATCCCTTGGTCTGGAGTACCCACTGTAACTGACCTTGGCAGTCCCTACATCACTTGGAACCTTCTAAATAGTATCCCTTGGTCCGGAATCATAGCCATAGGTGATGTATCCGTTGCAAGGTTAAGACAACCGTTAATCTTGAAAAAACCGAACGTCTATCAAATTCACGATGAGAAGGCAGCCATTGTCGACTCCATAAAAGCTGAAATTTAAGTCTCTTTATTAGTTGAGGGTTGAGGCCGTGTCGAGGTCAGCAGAGAAAAAGAAGTGACCTAACCAGTGTTAACACACTATTGTACAATGTACATCACTTTCTGCGGCGCTTGTTGTCCACCTGAAATAACAATTATAAATACTCTATATAAGAAGTGCAAACAATGTTCTAATGCAACGAATTTTCAGAGTAGCAAATGCGCAGAAAAGAAAAAATTGGGAAGTACTCGCGTTTACAGTAGCAAGGGAGCTGGTTTTCTGGTGCTCAGTCACAATACAGTGATCATGTAAGGATAGAGAGTCAGTTTTTGAAGGGAATGAAGACGGTTTTGTATCATACTATGTTCCATTGTTCGATGTTGGTGGAGTTGGAGTTGGAGTTGGGGTACCAAGGGGATGATTGGAGGACGGGTATGAGGTTTATGAGTAAAGATGCCGAGGGGAATGGGGGTATGCGGATTGCTCCTCAATCGATAAGGGATGGTGCTGAAGTCCGATTTAAGATTCTCCATTTGCCTTCGAATTTGAAATTCGATCGCTACACAAATGAAGAAGAATTAAAGCAATAGAAAGCATGATACAGATATAATAAAACAAGGAGAATAAGGAAAAGCAAAGTCAGCGAATTTAGACGCACTTGTTGCTGTCGAAAGCGGGATGGGAGGAGAATGAACCGGCTGTCATCTTTGCTCTGTGGTAGTGTAGAGTTGAATGGAGGGAGTATATGATATCCGAGTCAGTTTCAGTTTAGTTTGACCGATCTCGAGCGGAGTTACCTTCTTGACCAAGTCGATTCCGGGGAAGCGGGCTAAACTCATTTATAGCCCTAATTGCAATACAGAGGTCAAGTATACTACCCATGTGGGTAAATAAGACAAAACAGACCCACATGAGTAGTTTTGACCCGTCACAAGCTTGAGACGGATATGTCCGTATTAAGTGTTTTAAATTTAAATGTTTAAACACACCAAAAATAGAGGTCCAATTCATAGCTATAAGTTAACAGAGGAGATGAGAATTTGGGAAACTTTATTCGGAAGAAATCAATCAGGTCGACCCTAGGGAACGAAGAGTAAAAAATATCTTACCACAGCAATTACTCCCCATTCTCATCACAAACTTTTTACTTTTCACCCTCCCCAAAAAATCAAAGTGTTTAACAATTATGAACAATTCTGTTGTTGGCAGATTAAATGTTATAGATGCAATAATATTATTAACCAGCGCGAAATTAATTCTCCATCCCATCTTAGCTAATCTTTCAATGAAATTACCCCAATATGACTTCAACCGTTTGCTTAAGATTAACCCCCGGAAACAAAATCCCAAACCCAAACCCGACCCAATATGTGTCGACTTACCAGACGATGTTATTGTGACAATTTTAAGCAAAGTTGATATTGTTACACTTGACAGGTGCACCCTGGTACTGTCACTGGAGACTATTCTTCCCCAAATTGTCTCGTTTTCGACACCGTTAGATGCCACATTGTTTAACCCGGATAAGTCAGGGAGTTGGTATGGTAAACCGTTTAACAAATTTGTTTCGAAACTTATTCCACTTCTCTTAAACATTCTTGGAAGTGATTCTCTTATACTTAAGACAGTATTCGCAGTAACTGCAATCGTGTTCTGGTGGGTAAACACGCCTAAGTTAAAACCGCAAGCAGTTAGTTTTTTTGAAAAATTTAGTGAGTTGAAGTCATTGGAAGTTGTGCTCCCTGCAATGCCTTGTTACGAGTGTGTGCAGCCTCATTTGTGGTTCAAGTGGGATGCCAAGTTCGGAGTCCACGACTCAAGGGCCGATTATATTCTGTACGTGTTTGGTGATAAGGTGGATGGTAGCGATAGTGAGGTGAGGGCAATGAGGATGCTTGTATGTCATACTATGTTTCATTGTTCGATGATGAACTTGGGGTACGTAGGGGATGATTGGAAGACGGGTATGAGCATCACGACCAAAGATGTCGAGGGGAATGGGGGTATGATGATTGGTCCTCAATCGTCAAAGGATGGTAGTAAACTCCGATTTAAGATTCTCCAATTGCCTTTGACTTGGAAGTTCAATCGCTACACAAATGAACAAGTGGATCCGGTTCAACTCCAAGATGTCATGCTTATGTTCATTGCCTCTGTGGATGCTAGTATCGATCGAGATGGTACTGATGTTATAATGGCTTGCCTTGGTGATATGGACGACAAGGAAGGAGAAGCAGACCAAAAGACGGAGCTTAGACAAATTGTGGCACAAATCCTAGCCGATGAAAATTGTGTTGTGCATGATATACTGTGAATTGCTTGAATAGTACGTTGAATTACAATTTACAAGTAGGATATTTTTGTGCTGCGAATTCTCGAATATTTACAGAAGGTCGAAATTACTGGCTCCATTAGTTTCAGTTGGCTGGTACGCCATTTTCGGATCAACTGTTACAAATTCAGAATGCTACTGTTGATTCTGTTCTGTTTGCTGCATTTTTGCAGAACTGAAATCTTTGTTATAGGAATTAGACAAACTTGCCTATGGATCGATATATTATTGTTATGTTCTACAAGTGTATTTTCTAATGAATTACACAAACTTGTTTGGATGAACATAGAAAATGAGATTCATGTAGGAATTCTCACTTTGAGGCTTTATGCAAGTAATTTTCCTGTACTCCGTATAAGAGTTATGACAGTAGGTGAAATGAATGTTATAAATTGTATACAGAAATGTGCAAATGTACATTGTTTATATACTAAAGCTAAGGGTGCTATTTGAGGCAAGAAATAGGAGCCTCTTCTATAGGAATATTATGCTATACAAACATCCTATATTTACTTTGATTTGATATCCTTGATTGCTTGATTGTTGGTAGTAATTGATTCACTTGATTTTATATGATCTGAATGAATATTGTT
>JAGPOY010005900.1:0-10682 GCA_018983105.1 Silene uniflora
AGGCTCAATGCTAAAACAGATGTACACAACACTTGTGACTTTAATTCCCAAGGTTGAGAGACCTGAGACTGTGTTACAATACAGGCCTATTGCCTGCTGTAATGTAGTCTACAAGTGCATCTCTAAGATTCTATGTAACAGATTGGCCATCATTTTACCTGAACTAGTTGATCAAAGGGGGGTTTATACAAGGAAGGAGTATTATGGATAATATTTTGATTTGTCAAGACATTATCAGACTCTATGAAAGGAAAGCTAGCTCTCCCAGATGCCTATTCAAAATGGACTTGCAGAAGGCCTATGACACAGTGGAATGGAGTTTTTTAAAGCAGATGCTTGTGGCTATGGGGTTTCCTCGTCAGTTTATCTAATGGGTCATGCAATGTGTAACAACGGCTACCTATTCCCTCACGCTCAATGGGAACATGTTTGGCTTTTTCAAGGGCAGAAGGGGACTGAGGCAGGGGGATCCACTTTCTCCTCTTTTATTTACAGTGTGCATGGATTACCTATCTAGTCTGCTTAGATATTCAACTGATAAACCATATTTCCATTTCCATCCACTATGCAAGCCCATGAAGTTGTCCCACTTAATGTTTGCAGATGATCTACTCCTCTTTAGTAAAGGGGATGCACAATCTATGATGACCTTATTACGCACCTTCTCCACCTTTTCTAAGTCCTCAGGTTTAAACATGAGCAAGGGGAAGTCTAATGCCTACTTCAATGGGGTTCCAAATCAACTTAAAAGTGAAATCTTGCAGATTTCTGGGATGGTGGAGGGCACTTTACCATTCAGATATTTAAGGATCCCCATCAAAACCACAAGACTCAATGCAAGAGATTGTAAACCTATTATTGATAAAGTAATAGAGAGAATCAGTGGTTTGGGAACTAGGAAGCTATCCTATGCAGGAAGACTGGTCTTGGTGAAGGCTGTGCTTAAGACACTACATAGTATTGGGCTACCATATTCATCCTGCCAAGTGGAGTCATAACACGTATTGAAGCTATGTGCCGGAACTTCTTATGGGATGAAGGGGTGGACTTCATTAGATCACCTCTGGTCTCATGGGAGACTGCCTGCAGACCTCAAGAGGAAGGGGGTTTGGGTCTCAGAAATGACTTTGAATGGAACAAAGCAGCTGTTGGAAAGTTAGTCTGGTGGATTGCTACTAAGGCAGATCATCTTTGGGTACGATGGGTAAACCATACTTACATAAAAGGGAAGGATTGGATGACTTATGATCCTGCTTCTAATACTAGCTGGTACTGGAGGAGGGTTTGTAAAATAAAAAATCTATTTAAAGAGGCATACAGTCAGAATATATGGACGGTTCAACAGAATCAAAGCTATACTATTGCCAAAGGGTATGACTACATTCGAAAAAAGGGACAAAAAACAGACTGGCATGGATTGGTCTGGAACAAATGGAGTATTCCTAAGCATAGTTTCCTGGCGTGGGTCTATCATCACAAAAATATGAACACGATGGACAAAATGTTTAAATTAAGCATCAGTGATGACGATACCTGTTGGATTTGCAAGGGTCAGACGGAAACTATAGATCACTTGTTCTTCGACTGTACATATAGCAGGAAGGTGATTGCAAAAGTTGGCTTGTAGCTTGGGATTGCGATTCCCCATCAGGAGTTGCTACGATGGCGGTTGCAGCAGAAGTGGTCGAAATTGAGGGGAGGAGTGGGGAATGCTTCAATCAATGCTTGCGTTTATCATCTATGGATCCAAAGAAACAAGAGCCGATTCGAAGCAGTTCTGGACAATCCGGATAGGGTGACGAATCATATTATGAGCGAGATAGAAATACGGATGAAATCCGTGCTCACTTATCCAATCAAAAGCAAAGATCTCGAGTTTTGCACTCGGATTCTTGGGGATATAGAATGAAGAAGATGGAGGTTGAAGAAGGTGATGACAGACAGATTTGGAGGATGAAGATGAGGAATTGGGAGTAATTATTAGGTTTTTGTTGTCCTTTGTTTTTACTGATAGATCTGGTGAGATGAGGGATGTATTTGGTTTTGTTGGTCGTTTGGTTTTTATCTTTTGTATCGGGTTTTAGTGGGTGTCGACTTGGGCTGCTCATCTTGACGGCCCAATTGATCCCATGTATGGTTTCGTTTTCTTAATATTATTTACCTTTAACAAAAAAAAAAAAAAGACATTGTCTTTCTTATAGACTATTGTAATATCTTTCTAATCTCAATATGACATAATTCGATTGTTTTGGCTTCAATAACTTTCTTCCAAGTGCAGGATGATAAGAGTACTTTTTCTTCAACTCATCTCACTCCATGTGACATTATTCAAGTGTTTTGGCTTCAGTAACTTTCGTTAATTTGATTTAAGCCTTGGCTACTACGCCTAAAGCCCTAAGTAGTTTTTCCCTAATATGTTAATTTGATTTTCTAGTTTTTCCTTCTCCTGTTAAATAATTTTTTTTTATAAAGGTGTTAAATAAGATTTTTCTTTCTCCTACTAAATAAGATTTTGCTTCTCAATCATTTATTTACCTTTTAAGTATAAAGTATTTAAACCAAAGTTAAATTAATGATTGGAACTTATGTAGAACAATACCAAAACAAATAATAATTACCTAAGTTAACCTTTAAAGTATTTAAACCTAAATTTTTAACTCGTTTTGACGTACAAGTACATCATTTTAGGACCAACAAGTGTGTTACGGTGAAATTAAAAAATATAATATACTAGTACATTGCCCGTGCGTTGCACGGATTCTTAAATAACTGATTTTTTACGCCATCCTGATTCCCCTTGGTACAAAATCAATGTATGTAGCCACCACTTTTTGCGTTATTTCTCTTTTGGTGAATATTGGCTGGGTTGCCCGCGCGCGATTATTTAAGGCATTGGTTATAAGGATAGATTGACTTATAAGTGTATTACTTTTACCCTATGGAGCTAACTATTTGCCATTCACGCTTCAAAGTAATGTTTTTTCAGGGAAAAAATAAAGCAAAATATGTTGTATGTTTGACAATAATGACTCGGTTTCACTACGTTCTATTAGTAAATGGAATAATGGGACCGAGAGTGCATCTTTGGTTTTTTGTTAGGAAAAATTCATTATTACAGCTTTTTACATATAACCTTTTCAAACTTACTACCTTATAAAATAAAATTTCAAAATTACTTCCTTAAAAGAGACTTCTGAATAAAATTTGCTACGAAGTCCTATCTTAGGTCATAATTAGAAGGAATTGATGAAAATGCCCTTGATTATTAACCCATACCTTATCCAAACTTAGGTCATACTGACTGTAAACGAAATTTACTCACTCCATAAATCTATTTTGACTATGGACAATCAACTTTTACCCTAATGCACTGATTTGAACACTACTTTGGATAAGGTTTTCTCTTTTTTTGCTAAGTTCAAGTACAATCGCATGGTTGTGACATTGTTTTACATACATTATATACACGTCTTTTATCTTTTGATATTTGTATATATCTAAAGTCTTATAAATGACTAATATAGATGAGGTACACCCTCAGCCCTCTTAGATCCCTTCTTTTTTAGACCTCCCCTTCCCACCTCAACCACGTGTTGATGTTCCCTATTATTTGCAATGACTCTTAGAACGTTTCTAACAATGCGTTTAATTTGTGCTCTTTTTTGTCATCATCAAAATATTTTTTTTATTACTCATTTTCCTTTTAACCCCGTCCCGACTGTTATATCATCTTTTGATGCTCATTCAAAACCTAAAAAATTCACCTTAACCTTCTTTTCTTGATCCAACCTTAAATGGTTAGCTAGTGTCTACTTGTAGGGACTCTCCCTCACAATATGTACGTTTCTTGTCAGTTGCTCCTTATCTACTACGTACTTCTGTAATTTGACCTTCAGCCTATACTCTTTCAAAACCTCAATTGCTTCAAGTCGTATGGATCTACTATGATTTTTTTTCTTTTTAACGCTGATCTTTTCTTCTTCGTTATTTGGTGGCTTTGATCAAGTGAGTGTTAGGCCCCCTTGAACCCATAATTAGAGCTAAACAAATGACCTAACCCCATTGGGTCGACCCGACCCAGACCCAGCCTGTTTTTTTCAAGCGCTTGCTTGGACTTTTGAAGTCTAAGAAGCCTATAGCCAAGACTCATTTATAGGCTATGTTTGGATCGAACTTTTGACCCATAATTTGGACCAACCCGTCCTAATTATAGTTCACTTTCACATTTTTTATCCTTACAAATGCTACTAATGGAAGTGTAATCCACCAAAAAGGCATATAAGAATGAGGTTATTATTACCGACAAACTAACTACTCATGCAAGCTTATAAAAGAACTTGGATCAAAATTAAAGTGATGGACTATAGATTATATAATACACCATAGGCAAACTATTATTAATACTTTAATATCATTGTTAAAATCCATCGGCAAGGAATCACTTCATATAGCTATGAACTTTATATTTTTAGTAATTAGTGTCTTAGTGATGATGTAAAAGTAATCATAATAGTGTAATCCAAAACTGATCACAAATAAGACTATACATCCTGATGTATATGAGCATGGTACATCCAATACAAATCTAATAAATGAGCTTATATACAATTCTCTCTAGCTTTTAAAATTTTTGACTTACATTTTAATTTGTTAATTTAGTCGTTAAAATTAAAATCTAATTGAGTTTATATTTTTATTTTTGAGTTTCAATAATATAGTATTTTAAGTTACATTTTTTTATAAAGGCGCTTAGATATATAAATTCGAATCCTTTATTATAAAGCTCCAAATCTATACTACCTGGTGTATACAACTAGTTGTATAGACTGAAAACTGATGTTCTGTTTACAAATGTTGTACTCTATGTTTTATAAATGATAGTGTAAAACCTATTCATAAATAATATAGCATGAAGTCTTGTATTGTTCTATGTTTTATAAATGGTGGGTGAGGTATAACATGAATTGTTTTAGTGTAGTGTATAGTTATCGTGTATGTTTAAGTTAACTAATTATTTTCAACTTTGAATAGAATTCGAAAACCTATAACATATTTTAATATTGTTTAAATAATCTAGATAATTAATTATTTTCAACTCTTAATAGAATTCGAAAACCTAATTAAATAATTTAGGTGTTTCTAAAAAGTTGGAGATTACCACGTCGCTCGAAAAAAGCCTCAAATATATATTTACCTTGATTGATTGATTATACCTATACACCATTGTAAATGAAGATCACTAGTATCAATTTACAAATTCAATTTAAGTAGTTAGTCAACATTTAATTTAGTTTACCAGTATTGAAAAATTGATACGAAGTAAAATTTAGTTTACCTATACACCATTGTAAATGAAAATTGATTAATATCCGAAAAACTCTATAATAATAATAATAATAATAATAATAATAATATGGTGTAAAGGCATGTGTATACATGCCTTTACACCATATTATTATTATTATTATGAGCCTTGAAAAAAAAAAATAGTCCTAAATACATAAAATTCCTGGTTCTGCCCCTGCTATGAAGATAATCTTTTTCCGCACTCAGTCAAGTACTTCGTATATATGAATTGTAAATGACATACAAATATAACTAAGATTTTATTTGTACGGGACGAAATTCCGTTAAACCAACTTAATTTTCCCATGCATAATTACATATGAAATTATGAATTAGGCCAGATTTATAAATGTAATGTAAAACAAAATCTCAATTACCATTATTATTAAGAATTCAAAGAAGCGCAAAAAAATGACTTGACCATGATCCTAAACAACCACCATCTACTTATTCCTGACCCAAGAAAGGATAATCAGTATAACCCAGAACAGGATGATGAGTATAAAAAGTAGACCTATCATACTTATTCAATTCAGCATTACTCCTAAACCTCTCTACTAAATCAGGATTTGAAATGAACAACCTTCCATAAGCCACTAAATCAGCTTTCCCCTGAGCCACATCCTCCATTCCTAGCTCCTTCGTGTACCCGCCGCTACTAACAAACACCCCATCATAAGCCTGCCTTATTTTCAGCAACAGCTGAGAATCAGCCAATGCTTCTTCTGCTGTCTTATCTAGGGTGCCTTGAGCGTTGAACCGCGGCTGTGTTACGTGAAGGTAGGCTAGCTTTGAATTGATCTCGGCTTGGAGCTTGTTTAGTCCTTCAACCACAGCTAAGCCGAGGCCTAGTGGGTCTGGATCAGAGGCGTCAAAATGGTCTATTGCTGGTGAAATTCGGACGCCTACGTTGGCAGGGCCTACTGCTTGAGCTACTGCTTGGACTACTTGGAGTAGGAACCTGAGTCTGTTTTCGAGTGAGCCACCGTATTCATCAGTTCTGTCGTTGATTGCTTGTTTTGTGAATTGGTCGATTAAGTATCCGTGTGCACCGTGGATCTCCACACCATCGAAACCAGCACGCATGGCATTCAGAGCGGCTTGGCGATAGTCATTGACTACCTCATAGATTTGAGGAATGGTCAATGCTCGAGGAACTGAGCAGTGAGCGTGTGAGTCGTCCGGCTTCAACAAGCTCCATCTTTCTGAAGCTGGTTTATTTGTTGACGATATTGGTGCACCTCCTTCTGGTTGGTACTCTACACAGAGTGACGGGGCCAAGAATTGAAGTCAGCGGAGGCGAACCCATAATAATGTAAGGTAACCTCGAAATATTGGGAAATTTAACTAAATTTTTTTAAATTTAACAATCTACAATATATCAAAGGTTGTCTATAAAAAGACAGACTATTGTTTATGAAACGTGAGATCAAGTTACCAACATGATAAACTAGACGTTAATTTAGTAACTTCAAAAGCGAATATTGAGTTTAGTAATCATATATAAAACGGTCTTGGACGAATATTTATAAAGACATGTTTTTATGAAGTCGAATAAAGAAAGTAAGGTAGTACTCGATCCGTATACCATTATGAGAGACGCGACCAACGTGCCACAATTGACAGAAAATGATAGCACCCTTATCATGGACTGCGTCAACTATTTTCTTCCATTCTTCCACATGCTCTTCTTTGTAGATCCCCGCACAATGTGGAAATCTGTACGTATCACCATCAATATATATAAGTTGATGTTTCGTCCTTGATTACCATAATTAAAGAAACAACTACTACTAGACTCAAAAAGTAAGTGTACATTGTAATTATGTTAATTTTCATTGTACTCCGATCCGTAGTTGATTTTTTGCATTAAATGAGATGTATAGGGACCATACGTACACATTCGAAAAGTAAAATCAAAGTAACGTTGTACAAATGTATAGAAATGAAACGAATAAATAAGAATGTGGTAAAATTAGCTCATAACCTCTAGTTTAAGATTACAAACGAGTATTAAATTAGATTATGTAAGTTGAAATTTCGTTTAGGAAAAAGTGTGACTTTTTTCGCATGAAATAAGGTAAATGAATTAAACAAAAGAATGAAGAAAAGTACCCAGAGGCAGTTTGGGAGATGAGGGAGCCTTCAGTGATGAGGAAGCCACCGGGAGTTGAACGTTGAGTGTAGTACTTGAGTAGAGCTTCATTTGGTATCTCGTCTATCGCACGACATCTTGTCAATGGTGCCAACACGATCCTATATGTACATTCATTTTAAACTTACTTAGAATTTATAATCACGTGTGAATTTTAAAAAATTAAACATGGAAATTTTGATACCATGATTTTAATTTTAGAGGTTAAAGGATCGATTTAAATCGTCTCCTATACGAACTAATAGTTGGTTTGTTATCAACTTATAAATACTCCATAATTACAAAGGTTCTCAATTCTCATAGTGATTTCTTTGTCATTTTATCGCAACTTTTTTTCTATGGAAATCATCTTATTGCTCTAAAACTAGTATGATACATTTTGAATAATACACGGGGAAGTTCGTTTATAGAAAAGTGTGACCATTTTTTAATAGAATGTAATCCATGAGAACTTACCCCTAATTTCTCTATTGTACCATACCTACAAAAAGTATAAAATACAGTAACTCTTACCTATGTGAAAGGTCGAATTTCCCCATCTTAAAAGGAGAAAAAAGATCGGGTGCTCCAACAATCTTAGTTCCAATTTCCATTGTCATATTCACGAAAGAATTAGCGAATTTTTTTCAATTAGTTGAATTACTTTGAACTTGATAGAACATGAAAATAAATTGTGTGAAAAATAAGAGGAAGAAATGGGGTTTATATAGGCTTTTTCCTAGAAGTCATGTTTGGATGGTCAAACACAAAAAGTAATGTAATCTGAAAAATGTGCCAAATACTCCCTCCGTCCGGTTCATTTGTTATTTATGCATTTCGGTACAAAGACCAAGGAAATGAGAAAAAAGAAGAGAAAACTAATGATAAACAAATGCATTGTCTCACATGTCTACTTACTCTTATTACGGACCCACTTGTCCACCTATTTAAATACTACCAAAAGAAGAAATAGATAACAAATGAGTGAAACACCCCCCAAATGGAAATAGATAACAATTGACCGGGACGGAGGGATTACATTAAACCGGGTGAGTATGACAAAAGCAATGGCGTCATGTCAATTAATTATAGAGGAAAGTGATAGGTTGATGACTATTGACTAATGTTTGACGGTCTACTTTTTATCAACATTGTTAATTTGTTGACTTACTTGACATGTGTTTTTTTTTTTTTTTTTTTTTGTTTTTGTTTTTGTTTTTTGACAACAATATACGTATCATAAAACCGAAAATCAAAGTACAAAGAAACGAAGACGCAAGTTATCCAGTAGCTAAACTTACAGACCAAAAGGGGAACTTATCTAGAAAAGCTTGTATTTCACCTAGCGAGTTACGCAGTGAAATTGGGACTGGCATTCTCGAGGCCAGAACTGAGGATAGCTTTTTGCAAGAGACCTGAAACAAAACTGGTAAGTGACCGTAGGTGTAGTGCGCCCTAGTCATCGTATGAAGAAGCATCCTTGTGGTTGCGTCAAAGGAAGATCGCGCACGGAATAACTGCTGCGTAATATTTCCGGTCTGCGAATCTGAGGAATAAGTGTTGAAGATGCATGTCCTTGCCATGTAATTTAGTTACTGTTGGACCATATAAAGTTATATGTTGAGTTTTGATAAGTGACAAGTTTATATATGATAATGCTACGCATGCTCGTAATTGTTTGTTAAGTTGTCTTATAGTATTTCATGAATATCAAGTAGAGTTATAGCTTTGCTAGCTATAACATTGACAAGACTATCAACTTACAAGCAACGACTTCCAAGCATATATAAAGCAAGCATCGACGATTTGTGAGATACATTTCAAGCATCTTTTGGAAGTAATGATATAGAAAACTTGAGCGATATCATTGAAGAAGTTCTTAAAGCGTCATTGAGACCGTAACAAAGTTTCATGTTGACGATCACTCAAGTGAAAACTTGATCGAGTCTATAAACAAGCTCCAAGATGAAGAGCTTAGGATCACGTTGAAGATGGCCTACTACTGAAGATCTCCAGGAAGATTAGATAGTACTTAGTGTCCATCAAGCAACGGGACTTAGAGAAGTAATATTGGAAAGTTAGAGTTATAGCTATTACGCCTATAACCTTAACTTGACAAGCTTGAAGTTATAGCTTGCCTAGCTATAACTTTGGGTGGAATTTTAATAGCACAATTTTAATTCTTTAAAATCATTTTTCACGGATAAAATTCTCAAATATATTTTCAGAAAACATTTGTACATGTGATAGAAATGAAAATATGGGTCACCTAAATGAATTGCTTACATATCCTTATTGGTTAGTAAAACGGCTTTTGAGTCGTCATGCTACCTAGGGTTTGCAAAGCTATTTGACCTAATCCATTATTCGGGCCAAGGAACAAACGGACCTAGGGATGCGCGCCACCCATCTAGGGTTTCGGCCTCCTAGGGTTTCGTACTACATGAACCGTTTGTCTCCTTATGCAAGTAAACTATCAATCTTATAATGTTCTCTCAAGATAATTTATTATCTTGTAAATATTATTAGATGGATTTATTTACTTAACCGAATTATCTTTTAATTATATTAAGTAAAGAAAATATATTGTTTTATCTTATTTACTTAATTAAATATTATATGGATTAACCTAATGAGAAGATAAGATTCATTTCTTATGGATGAATCCACCTTCCCACGGCACACTAGGGTTTCGCTCGACAAACCCTAAGTCGTTCATCTCTACTATAAATGCAAATGTCGTTATTCATTTCAACAAGCTTTTCGAAATATAAAATCTCTATTGCAAACAATCTGCACTTTAACGTTTATTCAAATAAGTTTTGTTTTGCTTTGAAAAATCCTTTGCGAAAAGTTGTGCTATAAATTTCCTATTATTCTTTAAGTTGCGTTGCAAGATAATAGTATTAAGCGTTGTCTCTTATACGTTCAAATGTGTGAACATTCAAAAGAGCGCAAAATCCTTTCTTAGTAACTTAAGATAGTGAAACCGAATATCTAGCGATATTCAAATTGAGTTACAACTAGAGTTAGTTGTACGAGTGGGTTAGTAATTTTGTAATCCGGAGAGAGGTACTAAAATTATTAATCGAGAATAGTGGACGTAGGCTTTGAGTTGTAAGGCCGAACCACTTCAAAATCGTGTGTCTTCCTTTCGTTTGATTTCGTTCATTTCCTTTACGTTTTACACTCGTTGGTTAAT
>JAGPOY010005901.1:0-13857 GCA_018983105.1 Silene uniflora
AGGGACGGGTGGGAAAAAGGAAGACGAAAGAGGTGACGTAAGGCGTTGAGAAAAGGAGAGGGGAGAGTATATACATGTTTTTAGGGATGGTTAATATGGTGATGGTTAGAAGGGCAGTGGACTGGTGGTGGGGTGATGGCTAGGTGGTGGGTTAGTTCTAAGAGTGGGATTTTGTTGCTTTTTGCAGGCTATGGAGTTACTAAGATGTGACTTGTGAGTATGGTGTGGTGGTCATGGTACTCATGTAGGTGGGTTAGGATGGGTATAATGGTTATGCATGGAATAAATGGAAGGTTGGACAAACATAGGTGTATTTAAGGTTCTCTGTAGGAATATAGCAGCTCAGCTAGCTGCATTGGAAAAACAAAGCAGGATAAAAGAGATGGGAAAACAGCTGACTACAGTCGAACGGGTATATTCCTAACATGATTTGGCGTTGGAAGAGGAGGAGGATTGGATAAAGGTGTGATCAAAATATGGATAATGATGTAATAACTTGAGCTCTTTTATTTGTTTGCTGTTTGACTATATTTTTATATAAGGGGAAAGGGAGTGAGAATGAATTGGAGGAGAAATGAGTTTACACTAGATGTTAGTCTAATTACATGGGTGTCACTCTGTTTGCGTCCTTTAGTTAATGCCCTGTTTTACATATGAAAAGAATGTACTTGAAACCTGTTTTGGCTACATTTTTACTCCGTCCTTTGTCCATAGATATTGAGTGCTGATTCTGATATTGATGTTATCTAATGGAAAAATGGCTACTTAATACAAGAATCAAAATAGGGAAAAGTATCCATATAGTCCCAAAAATCTCTTTTAAGGATTCCAATCTGTAAAAAGAGTTGATATTTTGTATTTTTGTTGTATCAATTATCATTTCAACGATCAACTTCTCCCATAATGATATCTATGCTACCTAATATTGTCATAATATCAGCCAATTTCATTTTTTTAACTAACTGAGGAATAATTTGCAAATTGATAAAACCGGGTGGGCGAATTTTCCATCTCCAAGGAAAAACACTCTGATCCCCTATCAAAAAAATCCCCAACATCCTTTTGAGCTTCTGAGAAGTATCATTATAAGAGAGGTCTATTTACGCTTTATTATGTCTACTCTTGTGGTATTTTGAAAGATGGTTGCTCACTTTCACACTGTTTTCAGGTGTTGGACAGAAGATGACTTTTGAGTACCAAGGCAACAACTTTCTCATCACAGTTGGCCAGGCTACGGTGGAGGGACAGGAAAATGTCGGTATTGAGAGAGGAGTTCTGTCAGCAGACACATACATTGTCTTTGAAGCAGCAGGGGGTAGTGGGATGCAGGTTGACTTTTTGAGTATGATTTTTTTAGGATGTCAAAACATGGATAGTAATGATTAACATATCCGTTACCCTTTACAGATAGTCAACCAGCGGGAATCACCTAGCAATAACATCTTTAAGCAGAAAGAATTCAATTTGAAAGCGCATGGTGATTGTGGGCTGAGCGCAGAGTTTGCAAACATATTTTGGAGAGCTTTTGCCTCTGGGTCTTTCCAGCTCAAGTCACTAGCAAGTAATTTATTAACTACAATTTTCGTGCTGTAAATTACATGAATTTGACTGTCTCTCATATATATGTCATTATTTCGATAGTTTGGTATCAAGCATGCAAAAGGAATGCTTCTCTATGGTCCTCCTGGTACTGGAAAGACTGATGGCATGGCAGATCGGAAAGATGTTGAACGGAAAACACCCAAGGTAACTGCATTGGAGTTATATAGGCTTCATCATATTTCGCTTGTATTACTACATTCTTACAGACTCAGATATTCTCAATCAAGTTTCTGGAAACTCTGTTGCTTTAGAGTGGGCAGTGACGCTACTAGGGTAGTTGTTGTTCTATGTTACATCGAAACTTCTCTTTTCTATGGTGTCGCGTGTCAGACACGACTCGCTGGTGACACAATATAGAACACAGGTCTCTCCAAAGTTAGACACGATACTTACAGTTGATAGATATCCTCGAAATCCAATTTCAAAGATGTCGAATAATACCAAGAGAAAGGAAAATGGAAAAGGATATAAGACAAGAGGTGGGTTAAAACGATGAAAAGAGTTAAATTTCCTCTTTTTTTTGTGTATGGACCATGGTTTGTTGAAGTATTTGGAAGTAGCATTAAACTTATTGGACCTTTTTCGATTGTATTTCATTCTTTGTGCAAAATAGATCACAAGTTGATAATAATGTGATCTTTATAAAAAAATGTCTATATTTAAAAATATAAGGCGTTAGATTAATTTAGAATTTTACAAATTGAGTCATGTCCGTGTCTACATAGTTGGTAAAGACACTTGTTTGACTGTTTCTACGTGTTTGCTTCATTTTGAATATCGAGTGTCAGAAATTCAACATCGTGAGGACCAGAATTTAACATGAAACTTTGATATGTAGCTGTTAAAGTGATAATGGTCACTCTCCTCATATGCCGAACTTAGGTTGTGATGGTTTTAGCTGCAAACCAGGGGTGGGTATGTAATTTGAAACTTAACGTGTCATCTTTCCCTGAGATGTATATCAAGACATCGAGTAACACATATATTAGGATTATGGTAAACTTGAGTGACACATATATTAGGATTATGGTAAGACTGGCAACTCGCTCCAGGTTGTGTGGAAATTCTTCAAAAATTGAAATTGCAGGGGCAGAGAATGAGGGGGAGGGAGGTTAAAACAGTGAAGAAGTGGTAAGTCTTGGAACCTTGCTTGATCTTGATCTGTTTGAGCACAAGTGACTAAGTGAGACAGTCTCAAAACAGCGTTAAACTAAGAAATTTGAGCTCAAATCACTTGATATGGCATACTTTGTACTCTCTTCTTGTAATCTCACTTAAGTCCGTGTTTTTAGTCAGCAGACTCAGGACTACTATCATGGCCTAATTTCGGTCGTTAAGCTATAGACTGGTCTATGCTGCCTTAAATGCTTCGCAGTATCCTTCAAAACCTTGATTACTCGGTCCATAGGCGGTGTCATAGCCAATATCTACTTGTATGCATGTTGAACCTTTTCCCTTTTTTGTAAAAAAAAATAAGTTGCTGCTTTAGTTTGAAGGCAGCAGCAATACATGAAGGCCTCGTTTTTATATATTTGGTTTTTGGTTTTTCTTTTTGCAGAAACTATATTTGTAAGTTTATGAATCGCGGATGGATCTATTGAGGGCTGTCATTATAGGGCTGACAGGAACTTCATATCATGACGGGCTTTTTGTCTTTGATGTCACGTTTCCACTTTGATATCCAAGTGAACCACTGGTATGATCTCATGACTAATATTCTTTTTGTTTGAACACTTATACCCTTGTTACAATGCACCTTTGAAAAACCTATTATGATTTGACTCCAATTATATCCCGAGGGAATAATGATTTGTTTGTATAATTTGTCATTACTAATTATTGACACCTCATTTTACTAATTATTGTTGAAGAATGTTTTCTAGAAAACATTTTACTAGAAAAAGAGTGCTAAATAAACACAATCGAGAACCACAGAAATATGATGCTTGCTGGTTATCATTGAAAACATGTTCTTAGTGCTTGTAAACCTATAACAACATGAGAATCTGAACGCAATTTTGGTTGGTTGTCTTAATTCTTTGCCTTTTTGACTCTGTAATATGCTTCATTGTTATAACAATCAGATCTTATAATTGGAACAGAGTGAAGCTTAAATATTGTCCTTTTTGCTGTGATTCTTCATTTGGTCCAGTCATAAAACTCGGAGGGGGTGTTCTAATCCTTCAAACTGTTCTATTTTGTACCTTCACCAGTTTGTTTGTCAGCTGCAAACTGTTCTATTTTGTACCTTCACCAGCTCGGCAGCTTGTTTGTCGGCTGCTGGGTATCCGCGGAACATGGCACAACGAAACCGGTGGTTGCGATGGTGGCTAAAAGTGGTGAATACGGCTGAAAATTAGCGAGATGATTCGGTTCAATTTGGTGTGTCTCTTGTGTTTTTTCTTTTTCCAAATTGTGTGCGGCACTTGGGCTTGATTGAATGTCGTCCTATTTGTTATTCTAAGCCAGGGTGATGGCAAGAAAGGTGAAACGGATAAAGAACTAGCATCCAAGAAGAAAAGTGACACCGATTCTGATGAAAGAAACAGCCTAACAGAAGGAAAATGCATTTCAAATAATAAGAAAAAGGTTAGCAATTATTTCCGCTCATATTAATTGTTTTATTTCTAGCTTTATGTAGGTATACTTCGAAATTTATTATTGCTATAATTCAGTAGTTTAATGCTCTGTGAATCTTGCCTGAGGATTTTGAATAAACCCCCTGAACTTGGTCATTGTAAGGCTGTGATCTGTAAAAATTATAACTTGAAGATAGAAATAAACGTGAGAGCCTCCGAAATCATACGTTGTTTTTAACCTACAAAATGGGAAATAAGTTCAAGAAAGGACATCTAAAGCCAAATAGCAATCTGTCTGTTCGTCTCGTGCAATCATGTTTCTCATTTTCTTTGTTATGCTGTATGGTGCAACAATTTTTCATGGCATTTAGCAGGAATTTCCACTCATTGCAGATGGGGGTTTCTTGGTTTTGAGTGTCGTGAACGAGCGTGTACATTTGGAATCAGATACTTTAACTAGAGAAGTAATCCTTATTTGTTACCCGTGAAAATTGGATGACTGGTTATGTCAGCATGTATGTACCTGTGAAAATGTTAAATGCCCATCTGTGAAAATGTCCATCGCTTAAAAGGTTCAGACTTCTGATAAAATGTGTATACCTTTTTCCCCTTTTGAGGAGGGAGCTAAGGTTGCTAACAACTAGAACTATTTGCCAAAGTTACCATAGTCTCTTTATATCCTTGTATAAAGGTTATTTTCAAAAACGAAAAGAAAATGACAATGTGCACATAGGCTTGTTTACATGTCTTCTAGCACATATACGAGCACTACACTACATTAAACAACCAGCAGACTAGACCAACTCATTGCTAGATAATCACTCACGTATATCATTTAAACTGATTGAATCACACACAAAACTTATGAATTGAAAACAGTCTAATTAATTTTTCATTATATACAGGAATAGTGACATTTGAGATAGTGAAAAATCTGCACCTGGCATCCCCTATCTCAATTGAAGTTTGCCCGAACAAAACACTCTCAATGAATAATGTGCTCCAATGGATTCAAAAGAAAATTGTCGCTGTGCCTGAAGAACCACAGAAAACAACATTTGAAGAAATGCAAGCACTGAATCTATCGTTGCAGCAACAACTGAGCAAACAGATATTGCCATCCACAAGAGTTGCAGCAACTAACAACAATGCTCCTACAGAAAACACTAACAAACGCTAACTGCTGCTCAACAGCCAAAAGACCCTGTCCGGTGCATGTTCTTGGGCAAACAGATACCTCGGCCAGTACACATGTAGCATCTCAGGGGTCAAGGATAATCTTTGCTGAAATTGAAGGTGCAAAATCACCAAACCAAACCCGTCGCAGCCAAAAATCACCTCTAATGAAGACAACACAGAACCCTACACCAACAGAAGTCAGGCAACTCTGAACCGTAATGGCATCAACACACCCGCTCCAGTTTCAGTGCCGTAGTATAAGGTCACCTTTGTTCTACAAACTTTGACGCTTCCTTTTGCACGATAATAACACCAGTTCTATGTAATAGAAGTATAAGATATCTGTACTGTTTTGGGAACACCCATGCTTACAAAGTTAGGTGCTCTGTTCAAAAGCAATGCACATTTACTTTTGATTAACATTTTCTTTTGCACAACATTAATGTAAACAATGGCTCTGAATACTTCTATGTTTTATCGAATGTTCTCTACAGTTTACTTATAATTTCACACAGCCCATGCCTTGCAAATCTGTCCAACTGCTATTTTCCAAGGCTAAAGCATGTACGATTTCACCAATTTGGGGCACCGCGCCCGATAGGGCGCGGTGCAACAACTAGTTTTATACACAAGTAGTAGGTATTTGACTTATTTTAAAGGTAAAACGGATAATACCGTCGTCTAAAGGTAGACTTACTGATTTTGTCGGCCGCAAATTACTAATGTCGCCGTATAAGTTATGAAATTACCCTTCTATAATTAACACCATTCCAAAGTTACCCTTCTATAATTAACACCCTAATACATTTATTACTCTGTTTGCATTTCCCTTGCTCCCCACGCACCGAACTTTTGATTTTCACCATTGTTTACATTTCACGGCAGCGGTGGTGACGGCGACGACGACGACGACAACAACAATAATTAAGGAAACTTATTATATCTTTAATTTGAAATTCATTTACTTGAATTGTTGTAATTATGTATAGACCAATAGAGTAAGGTAATTAAATCGCTAATTCTGCAAATCTATTTCAGTTTTACGCAATTCTACTCAAATGGTCGAATGTTTAAATATTAAATTACCGGAGCGAACCCCAGAAATTGAAAATTGGATTCGACATACTGTTTCGGCGCGAGGCGTTAGGGCTCGTCACTTGTGAAGGGATGCGCATCAGGGTGTCTACTGTGGTGTTAGTCGTGTTGGTGGCAATGTGGCATAACACAACAGCGGGGCAGTCTTGTCCGTCACACGACATGGTAGTGGTTTGCTCGTGTTGATCACACGACTTGTCTAGTTGTCTGTGGTGTTATCGTCTTGGTTGCACGAAGTTTCCATTGTTGTTGTCGCATCTCCGCTGCACTATGATCTTGTTCGGAGTTCATCATTGTTGTCTAAGCTTCTTAGCTTGCTCGGATTACCATGGCTATTGCTCACAACATGATACTTTCATCATTCATCTTTTTTTGCTTGGATTGATCTCGAAAAAGCTTAGTGGTGTATTATTATATTGTTGCTTTCATCAAATTTTCATGCATCAATTTTCGTTAACGATACAAGCTTGGACGATATATAATAAAGCGAAAGAAAGTAGGGTATCATGTAAAGTACACAACACCACCATGGCGTTATCATGCGAGGTAAATGACACCACCGTGGACTAATCGTGTAACTCAGGCGACATCACCATGGACTAATCGTGTCAATCACACGTCACAGCCGTGGTTTGATAGTGTAAGCTACATGACACCATCGTGGTTTGTTCATTTAATCCACACAATTCAACAATGGCCAACTCCTGACCTTTACACGATGCTATAGATTCCCGTCACCGGAGGATAGCGGAGCCAGCAACTCCGGCGAAAGTTCCGTCTAAAGTTCAGATAAAGTTCAAAATTTTAGGTTCTATATAGTCCATCCGCATTAGCCATAAATTTGCTAAGTAAGAACGAAAATTGAAGAAAGTGTACGATCTAATTGATTAATTTACTTTGTTTCTAGCTTGTGAATGCTTTCATGATTGGAGATTTTAAGGTGTGGAATTTAGTTATTAAGTATAGAGCTAAGTGAGCTAGGGAGGAGATAAAATTAGAAAGTCAAAAGATGAGATAAATAAGGGTATAATTGAAAAATCAATGTTTAATTCGGACGACATTAAGTAAAACACGGGCGACAAAAAAATAGATCCCAATTTTTATTACATTACAAGTATTTTCTTTATATATGTTGGTTTAAAGTTTAAAGAAAAAAGGTCGACAAATGAAGTAGACATAAGCAAAGGTGGCAAGTGGTTAGTTGGTGGGTTTAGGTCGGGTTAATTTTTTACACAATTCATTTCAAATAATGAGTTTTCCAATTTTGGAAGTCAATTTGTCAGGTTATTTTAGTTTTGATCACTTTGGGTTGGGTTGGATTATTTTCGAATTAGTGGTTAAAACACATTAGCTAGTACTAATTTGGCTAACAACGTAGATAATGGTAAAAGTAACAGTGATAACTGATAATAGTAAAAGTAACATTAGTAATAGTAGAAGTAGAATGTGTACGTCTAATACGGAGTATATTGCTACATAGATTTTATCTTAATCATAACATCATTAAGACCGTTGCCTGTTACAGTTTCAAGCACCAAATTCTCCTACCTTTACATTTGTGACACTACACTAGCTACAACTCTTGGGTATCTTGATCAACACTTCTTTGAACCTTGCAAATTGATTAATTCTTGCTTAAGGAGGGTGACATTAATCCTGAAATGGAACACTTACAAACACAATTAAATGGGCATGTCATCATTAACAAATTAGGTCCTAACAGCTTCATTTTGTATTCCGGCCACTAGCTAGTTCTCATTTGACACATGAATAAAAACTAATAAATCATTACAAATATTATATAAAATATAATAAGAGCATAATTATACGTCATAAGCTAAATATAATGAGACACAAGATGAGGCACGTCAATAAGCAGAGGAGACAGATTTAGACCGACCTTACAAACCATATATATTGGGAAAGAGCTAAGAAAAACAAGATATATACACATTCAAATATAAAAAAAAAACATATGGAAAAACATGGGTTCGGTAAGGCCTAAAAACAAAGTGTTGGTAGCGGTGCTATTAGTGCTACTAGTAGTGGTTATGAGGGTGGCAGCTAACTCTTCAACGGCTATTTTGGTAGGCATGGCGGCGGCCGACAAGATGATGGGTGACATGGGCAACGCACGGATGCGAGGCAGTGATGCCCTTGATATGTTCAAGGAGAGTGCCTGTTGGGCTAAAGATAAGGTCGAAGACGGCCTTGGGCTCACTAACCACGACCACGACCAGAACAGCGACCATGACCAGGACGAAGGTGATGGCAATGATACTAGTGATGAGCAAGGAGAGTCCTCAACGTCGAAAGAAGAGCTCTAGCTAGGCAATAATGATATATAGTAGGGTTGATCTACAGACGCGTACGTATGTCTCCTTAGTTTGGAGTGTGTTTTATTATTAGTAATTAGTAATAAAATGTACGTTGCATATTCTCTCTCGAACTAGTACTACTTGACATTTACTCCGTCACAATTAGCGCGATTTGCATTATAATTCGAAATGCTTGTGCGATAAAATTCCTCGGTCACTCCCTATGTCCTGGTCAATTTTTTACCACTCCCGTTAATCAGAGAAGAAATAGTCAAATAATTAAAGATAAATAAATGACGGGACAGATCGAGGATTTCGTATAATCTTTGACCGATCATACGTAAGCTTCATATGTTAGGGCGAACCGCATGTGTACCCAAAGGAACTTTGAATATTAGCTTATGGATGCACTCTTTGTAGAGCTAATTTGGTGATCATTTTGTTTTAATGAGAAAGGAAAACCCCATCGCTACTTTCGATGCACATTTAGGTGATCATCGTCATTTACATAATATAATATCCGTAGGATAAGATCAAACCTGTAATCTGTTGTTAAGAAATCTCGGTCTTGATCTACTCGGAGTCAGTGCAAAGATTCAGTAAATTACGTAAAATTTATCTTAATTTATCTATTGTTAAATTAAGACGGCTGAGGTGTCATAATAGCATGAACCCGTCCACAAATTTCAGTTCTCCACTTAACATTTTGGAAACCTAACGTGACACGTAAGTATCCACCGCTTAACACGTAATAATGCACATACTTTGACATACCACGTACACAAGCCTCTATGGGTAACAGCGTAAGTCATACGAAGTACTTGTAACTCTCTATTCTATACCATCGTTCATACAAATTCTCAATTAAAACAGTATTATTCATCATAAGCTAAGCTTAAAACAGGTCAAGTATCATGTTACTTGTGTATATTAAAAAGTAAATATATGAAGTATTGTTTTTTCCAATATCTTTTTCCATAACCCTTTAAAAAGTGTAAACCCACGATACTGTTCCTGGAACAGTAAATTATGCCCATTATTCCCATTTTGCCCCTGTCTGTTATTCTTAATGTTTTCGTCATTGTTGTCCATTACTCCTGCGCTCTCTCCCTCTCTCTCTCTCTTCTTCCCAAACCTTCCATTCTACGTCTCCTGCTCATTTTTCCCAGATTTGTTTCGTTTTCCTGGCGGATACGTTTTACTCATCTATATTATTCTTAATGGCTATAATTTTTTTGGCGGAGACGACGATTACTCACATGATTGATTTGAAGATTGATACTTTCGGTGGTGATGATGATAGCTTGGGATTTTCTCTCCATTCCCCTCTACCAATTACAGGCATGACAACTTATCCTTCTTTCAATTTTTAGATCATACCTTCTCTAAATTTGTCGTTCATTCATTTCACCTTATTTTGATGTTTGCTTTTTGTTTTAGTATATTGAGACATCCATAGAAGAAATCAACCGGGTAGATGTTTTTGGGTTTAAATTGATTGCATGCAATTTCCTTTTCTGCGTTATTTTAGTGTTTTGACTGTCAATTAAATAGGTAGGGTTTAGTTTTTTTTGGGTTTAAACTAATTGGATGCAATTTCGGAAAGTAGGTTAGGTGATTTTGCTGTTCATTATTCCTTACTTCAAATCCCCAAAACTCGATCTATCCTTTTTGCAAATACCTGCTATAACTGGAATTGATATCATTCATTACTTCAAATCGATTTTACTGTGAATATTTAACTGTTACCATTATGATTTATAATCTGGGTACGTTTTTGAATTGAACTAATTGCATTTTTCAAAAACTAATGGCATATTTTGGTCTGTAATTGCATGTTTTGGGCGTGTTGGATTTTCAAGATGGTGGGGAGGGACTCACTATAACTTGGGTTACTTATGGCACCATTTACTTATGGCACCATAGCCTAGCATGGTTGAGTAGTGTTTCTAGAGACGGCTGTTCCTTCGACAGAGTTAACAGAAACTATCGGCCAAGGAGCTCAGGAGACGATCATATTTCAGAGATTTCAAGGTCTGCTCTGTCTTTGTTTTTGTTTTGTAGTGGTTCTTTTCGAGTTAAGATATTAACAGGACTGATGGAGAGGAAATGGTAAAATACTGTCGCTTTAGTTGCCTTTTTTGTTGAACTAATTATAGTTACATAGAGTGAAATGTAAAATTTGTCTTGGTAAGTTTACTTTTGAAGATGACCATCTAACCCTGATCACGACCTCAGGTGCATACTTGGTAAAAGTTTGGTCTTAACAATAGGTAATTAGATAAGACATAATAGTGGTATAAATTAGGCTTACTTATTTTCCCGAGCAATATTTTGGGATCGAGGCTGATCAAGTTCTTCTCAGATCTTCACTCATGAAGTCGGATTCAGATTATTTTTTCAGCGATACGGTAAATTCCAGAAATTTGCCACTTTGGAGATCTGTTTAATGTCACATTTTTTAACGCGTTTAAATATTTTGGTGACAGATAGGAGGGACGCTTACGTTCTTTCGTGAAGAAGGAACAAGGAGGTGCCTTGAGGTATCATCTCTTCCGATATCTAAAAGATAGTTAGAGGAAGCTGCATACAAGTTCAATATTAAATTTGCTTTTGACATCCTGTACATAAGATCATTATGTTTATAACTAAATTAGCATTTGCATTTAGAAAGTGATGTGACGACTACAGTAATTGTATAATTATATACTTAAGCTTCGCTGTTTCAACAAAAAACATATTTATTATAGCCAAAGATGAACCTATTTTAGAGAGAACTATTGACTATTGAGCAATTTAGACCCCTAATCCGCTATAACTTTTGAAACAATATTTTGCAGGTTTAATTTTTCCCCTCCACCAATGATAAATATGCCTCTTATTTTCAGCTTATTACGAATTGACAACTGGTTATCTTACAAGACGAACATTAAAGGGTTTTCCAATAAATGTTTGACAGAGAAGGTTCTCAAGCAGAAACAAGAAAGGGTCCGAGAATGCTAAGCCTATTACTCTGTACCATGGTTCAGGCCCAGCAGAAAACAGGTGTATATGTTGTTTAAATTTTCCTTTTTTTACTTACTACATTCAATGTCATACAAACTCTTTAGGTTAGATGTACTTACCCAACCGTGTCCTTCACCTCTTGTAGCGATTTGGTTGTTAGATAGAGTTCCCTTCATAGTCACCTAAACCCCTTTCTTATTCTTTAATTTACCCAATCGTGTCCTTCACCTCTTGTGAAATGCTCTATGTAACATCCTTCTTATTCTTCAATTTACATCCTTTTGTAGTAGGGGTAAGGGTGGGAGTAGGGGAAAGAGAAGGGAGGATGATGACAATGATGAATAGGCAAAGGAGGAAATGGAGGGGAAAGGGGAGGAGGACTGCCGAACATACAATTTTTAAGCTGATGTATGAGTTGTCTTTTGCCTTTGGAAATACATCCTTGAGGTATTGCAATTGCTTGCTAAAACAACCTACGAAAGTAAGAATCTATGGATGGCTTTTAAAGATTGACTTCAGACTATCTCTACTTCAATTGGTTTATGATTACTTGTTAGATAATAGATTTTGTGGCTCAAAACATTGAGCAATTAGATTAATGGTCTTATGTCCAATGAAAATATGGTAATCTTTTAATGGAATGTGGATAGGGAATTCTAATCCTGCTATCTTGGATTAGTGTTCGACATTTCATTGACAAATTAATGTTTATCTCATGATCTCATAGTGATTTACGTTCTCGAGTTGAATCATATGTGCTGAGCCATGTCAAATTTTCCCTTCTTTCTCTTCAACTGTGTGATCTAGACCTTTCTGCTGCTTCTAATTTATCTTGAGTGATGCGTCAATGCAAATGTTTTCGTTTAGATTTAGTAAACTCAATTGTGTATTAAAAAAATTGTAGCCTACGAAAAAAGTGCTATAGTGCATGTATTCTGATTTCTATCTCTTTAGATATATTTAGTAGTCGTGAATGCTTATCATTATGTGTCAGGATCATCTTCTTTTTTTACCATAGCACTTTCAAAATTAATACGGAGCATATGATTTTTGTTTGAGGCAGTTTTTAAGCAAGGGTGTCTAACTGGTAAATGTTCCAAATAAGTGGTGTGTATTTTCTAAACATTCAAGCATACCGCATGCCAAATTTATTTGGTTTGTATGTCTTTTATTTTTGACACACTGTATTGTCTTAGAGACTCATATGTTGATGTAAACTGTAAAGGACATTGAAGAGAAGGAGTGAAACACTAGATAGGGACCTTAAAGAATCAAATAAGAGGCGTCAACAGAAGGGGGTAAGTGTGTTGTTTGTTGCATGTACATTTTTGAAATATCAGTACACAAGTTAATGCTTATACTTTGGTTTCCTCTAATGGTAGCTTTACTCTAAATTAGGATGAAATGAAACGGTTTGCTGGTGGTGAAACCACTGTCCTGAGACAACATTATTAAAAAAGAAAGTTCTGGAATTGGATCATGAAAGAGAAGGTCTTGTAGGTGAGAAGTTGATATCAACTGTAATTTGGCCTTGTCCCAAACTCAATTATCACTTGGCCTTAATTAGAAAAACTGACTTGACTTCGTCTCACCAACTGATGTAAGGAAATTAAGGGTCTAAAGCATAAGCTTGGTAACATTTCATCAACTTCTGATGGGGGTGCTCAAAAACTCAAGGAAAATTACCTACAAAAGCTGAATGTTCTATCACATGTTAATAATCTAAACAAAATGGTGCTAAGATTTAAACAGTCGTACTTTTATTGAAGTTCATTGGTCTACAGGTTTCAGCTTTCAAATAGAAACAAGAAGCTCACGCTCAACTTTATAGGCAAAAACAAAAAAGTGACGAGGCAGCAAAAAGGTGAGATACAGCGTATCAAGTCCCAAAATGTTTGATGCAGGCATCTATAGCTTCATGAAGTTTAACGCAGATAAGATATGATTTCTTAACAAGGTTATTGTATTAGGTTCAGTTGCAAGACAAGATTAAGCAGGAGTCTGAGCAATTTAGGATGTGGAAGGCTTCTAGGGAAAAATGAAGTGTCACAGGTATGTATATAGTGATTGTTGGATTT
>JAGPOY010005903.1:0-10679 GCA_018983105.1 Silene uniflora
CAATTACCTCTCAAATCTCACTACTCTTACCAAAACCCGTCTTAAACCCGATTCTCACCTGCGACATAATACGCTCATTTCATTTACATTATGGCTCAAAAACTCATTCAAGTCTTGTTCATTGTTTCTACTCTCATAAACCTTATTTCAGCTGCTAGACCAATAGTTGATGACCCTTCTAGTATGTCACTCCTTCAATACCACCGCGGCCCGCTTTTATCCGGTAAAATAACCGTTAATCTAATATGGTATGGGAAATTTACTCCGACACAACGAGGAATTGTGTCGGATTTTATCACTTCTCTCTCATCCACCAAATCAACCCACCAACACCAACCATCTGTTGCCACGTGGTGGAATTCCATTGGTAAATACTACCATTTGGCAAACAAGAAACAATCTTCCCTCTCGCTCAGATTAGGAAGACAAGTCATTGATGAGAGTTACTCATTCGGTAAGTCGATAACTAACAAGCAGATTGTTGCGCTTGCCTCGAAAGGCGAGCATGGTAACGCGGTCAATGTAGTATTGACCGCGTCTGATGTTGTGGCCCCAATGTTCTGCTCGAGTAGGTGCGGGTCACACGCCTCGAACGGAAAGGGGCCAAAGAAATTCGCCTACATTTGGGTAGGAAATTCGGAAACTCAATGTCCAGGACAATGTGCCTGGCCATTTCACCAGCCCATCTACGGCCCACAAAGCCCACCATTGGTTGCCCCCAATAACGATGTGGGCGTAGATGGGATGGTGATGAACTTGGCTACCCTATTGGCTGGAACTGTAACTAACCCGTTTGGAAACGGGTTTTATCAAGGTCCGAAGGAGGCTCCACTTGAGGTTGCTTCGGCTTGCCCCGGGGTTTACGGTAAAGGAGCGTACCCGGGTTATGCGGGTGATTTGTTGGTGGATTCGAGTACCGGGGCGAGTTATAATGCGAATGGGGTGAATGGGAAGAAGTATTTGTTGCCTGCTTTGTATGATCCGTCTACTTCTAAATGCTCTACTTTGGTTTAGTAATTAATTAGTGTTAATCTTATGACTTATGTATTAGTTTTATGTAGAAATATAAAATTCATTTATTCATTCTTAGATGTCTTTTGTTTATGCAATTATTACTCTTAATATCAATAGAAAAAAAAATAGGCAAACTGGTTTGGTTTGCTTTTAATTACAAAAATGATTCATTAATTTTGTTTTGCAATTTAAGTGGTTGCAATACCATGTCAAAGAACCAACTCAATCAACAACGGTTTAATTCGAGTGTTAATATGCACAAATTCTCGTTTAAGACGAAACGGTTCAATTGGTGCTACATCTTTATCTGAAATGGTGAATTATTTAAAACTGGGGTATCAAATGAAAAGAGAGAACAAAGAATCTAACAGAAACAAGTTGTGGACTCTGGATACTGATGTATTGTTAATCAGGAATTAGTAATTAATCTGGAGCAGTGTGAGACATTGTTAATTTAAAAATGTTTGGGGGTTGCCGCAGGGGAACAAGTGAACAACTAATTGCAAGCTGTATATTCTGTCTGTCTACTAAAACTAATCCCACCTTACACAATTTAGCTGTATGGTTTGTTTCCTACTGCAGGAACATTTGTTTTGGAATTAACTCTTTCATTTTTAGCAAATTGAAGTTAGGTTGTTCTAATGAGGTCCGAAGTATTGTGAACGATTGAACGTATAGAATGATTAGTTACTCACTTCGTCCTAATTAATAGTTTACATTTGTTTTTCTATGAGTGCCTATGCAGTTTCAGCAAGTTGTCGCCTTAATCGTTGTTTTTGAGTGCCTATATTGTTTTTCTTGGAGGGTCGCCGATTTCTTGTAAATTGAAAAGCAAAATATAGTTTTACGGCCCTTCTGTTGAAGTAACGGTCCTTACTTACACCACTTGTGAGATTAAGTGGATTCGTGGGTTGCTCATTACATTTGGCATGTCTATGTCTAAACTCGATCATCTTTATTGGTGACAATCAACCCGCAGTACGTCTTGCTCGTAATCCTGTTTTTCACGAAAGAACAAAGCATATCAAAGTCTGGTTGATTAAGTTTGATATGATCAGGTAGGTTTTTAGAAGCAGGGTAATATAGTGTGTTCAATAGGAATGTCATTGGGGCGGGTAGAATTGGATACCGCCCCAGTTGGGGCGGGGATGGGTAGAGCTTTGGCGGGTGCGGGTACGAAAATTGTACCCGCCATGGGTAATGGGGCGGGGATGGGTTTTGCATCTTACCCGCCTCATACCCGCCTACCCGCCAATCATTAAAAAAAGTAGTACAATTATGATAATTTTTTTTAATCTTATTAAGTTATAATGTTAATAAGTAACTATTTTATAATGTTTTTTACTAACTTTTTGGTGAAAAACTAGACTTATAAAGATAAATTCAAAAAAAATAGAAAATAATAGGATTAAATCAATTTTTGAAAAAATTGTACCCACCACGGGGCGGGGATGGTTTTGGAAACTTGTACCCGCCACGGGTAGTGGGGCGGGGATGGGTACGAGTTTTCCTTGGTGGGTACGGGTACGGGGGAGCCTATATCCACCACCACCCCGCCCCAATGACATCCCTAGTGTTCAATTTCAATACTAGGCTTCATCGCATGTGGCCTAATTTCTGAAACTCGAGTTTTAGAGCGACTCTTCATTGATACAAATACGCTATGAAATTGAGACGAAGTATTGAAGTTTTAATATCCACTATAATAGCTCAAAATCTAGGTATAACAAATTTACACGATTCATAATAATGAATTAAATACACAACTATATATGTCTATATAACACTGAATTTTCTCTTCCGAAAATGTCTTAGGCTAATGTCGAGCAAGTTGAGGTGGTAGGATCATACAAAGCAGGAAGCAAATACTTCCTGCCGTTAACCCCGTTAGCATTGTAACTAGCTCCGGATGTAGCGTCTACGAGAAGGTCCCCTGCATAACCCGGGTAAGCCCCTTTTCCATATACTCCGGGACATGCTGAGGCAGCCTCTAGAGGAGCATCCTTTGGGCCTTGTAAAGAAACAGAGAAGCAAGATGGAGAATTGTAATAATTTTATTCAATGAATGAATCCAACCTATTACAACCGGTATATATACATTCTAACATATCTTGCTGAGACGGAAAGCTATCGCTTCTAAATATTTACAGAATATACACAAAATATACGGTTATGAGTATATGGAAATTCTCGAGTATATTTTCCATATACTTTCACACTCCCCCTCAAGTTGGAGCTCGTGGTAATCCGAGACCCAACTTGCATTGCAAGTACTCAAACACCTCACTTCCCAACGGTTTTGTGAACAAATCAGCGATTTGTTCCTGACTTCGAACATGCAAGGTCTTGATGGTGTTATTGACAATGTGTTGCCTAATGAAATGGCAATCGATCTCTATATGTTTCGTCCTATCATGAAACACCGGGTTCTTAGCTATGTGAATGGCTGCTTGATTGTCGCAATACAATATCATAGGCTTCACATGAAATACACCCAACGAAGCTAAAAACGATTTCAACCATATCAGCTCACTGGTCGCACTACCCATTGCTCGGTACTCCGCTTCTGCTGTAGATTTCGAGACCGTAGCTTGCCTCTTTGCCCTCCATGATATTGGTGACGATCCCAACGATACATAGTATCCACTCAATGACCGACGTGTGATTGGACATCTCCCATAATCCGAGTCACAGAATCCTTTTAATTCCAAGTCTGAATCCTTATTCAAAAATATTCCTTTACTTGGGTTCATTTTTATGTATCGTACAACTCTCAAGGCCGCATCCCAATGCTCTCTTCTTGGCTCACTGACAAAACGGGACAGCATATGCACAGAATAGACGAGGTCAGGCCTCGTGATGGTCAAATAAACTAACCTCCCGACCAATCTTCGATACTTCATGACATCTTTCAATGGTTCCCCTTTTTGTGATTCTAGCTGATGATGTTGTAGCATGGGAGTATTTACCGGCTTTGCTCCGGTCATTCCTTCTTCTTCAATAATTCCCAATGCGTATTTCCGCTGATTGAGAAACAGCCCTTTCGACCCATGGGCTATCTCAATTCCTAGGAAGTATTTTAGCCTTCCTAAGTCCTTGATACCGAAATGCTCATGAAGTTTGGATTTGAATTTCGTGCTTGCCTCCTTATCGTTACTGACAATAATCATGTCATCCACATAAACTAAGACACCAATGAAGACTTCGCCCTTATTATAAGTGAATAGGGAGTAATCCGCCAAGGATTGAACGAAACCATACTGCTTTAACGAGGTGGTTAACTTTGCAAACCAATTTCGCGAGGCTTGTTTTAAACCGTAAATGGACTTCAGCAATTTACACACTCGATTCTCCCCCTTTCGTTCAAAACCTTGAGGGATTCTCATGTAGACTTCCTCATCCAAATCCCCGTGCAAAAACGCATTATTCACATCTAATTGTTCGATATTCCACCGCTTTACAACCGCAACTGCTAGCAATGTCCGTACACTAGTCATTTTGGCTACCGGTGCGTAAGTCTCATGATAATCAATTCCTTCAACCTGTGTGAAACCTTGAGCCACAAGGCGCGCCTTATAACGCTCAATAGACCCGTCAGCCTTGTATTTCACTTTGTAAACCCATTTACATCCAATGGGTTGCTTTCCTTTCGGCAGTGGAACGATTTTCCAAGTTCCATTGTCTTCTAATGCTGCAATTTCCCGTGTCATGGCCTCACGCCACTGTGGACTAGTAGCTGCTTCACGGAAACAGACAGGTTCTCGAATGCCATCAATTTTAGCCAAGAAGGATTGATGTTTATTAGAAAAACAATTAGTAACGACATAATTGACTAAGGGATAGCGAGTACCTGATTTCGCGGATTTCGATTGATCGTGATGAGCTGCTGTGATGGGTTTTACGATTCTAGTTGATTTGCACACATAATCCTTCCTCCAATATGGGTCTCGTTTTTCTCTTGCTCCTCTACCCATTCTTTCCTCTGCATTTTCAAGAGAACTCGTGGATTGCTCACCATGTGAATCAGAAACAGGGACTTCTGGTCCCCTGCTTTCGTCGGTATTTGAAGGTATTTCTGGCTGCTCCTTTTCTAATTCTGTTTCAGACTCAGTATTGGGGTCTAAATCATCATTGATGAATATGTCGTGTGCCTCTGTATGGGTAAGGGGTGGAGTTGTATTGTTGGGCTCAAAATAAGGAAACATATGCTCGAAAAATAAGACATCTCTCGAGACAAAAATACGTTTGGTGTTTAAATCGTAAACCTTCCATCCCTTTTTGCTATGGGGATAGCCCAGAAAAATACACCTCTTTCCCCGTTCTCCGAATTTATCACGAGGTTTATCTTTATTGTGAGCGTAACACAAACATCCAAGAACCTTAAGATTTGAGAAATTAGGCTTCTTTTTGTATAAAATTTCGAATGGGGTTTTATTATCGAGTAATGGAGTGGGTGTTCGATTAATCAAATATGCGGCTGTTAAAACACACTCTCCCCAAAAATGAATGGGTAAATGTCCTGCAAATCGTAAGGCTCTAGCTTTTTCAAGGATGTGGCGGTGTTTTCTCTCGACTCTCCCGTTTTGTTGGGGTGTATCCACGTTACTAGTTCGAAATAATATGCCATTATCTTTGTAATAATATTCCATGGCTCCTGATAATAGTTCGGTACCGTTATCACTTTGAATAACCTTTACACAGGTGCCGAATTGAGTTTTAACCATTTGACAGAAGGTTTTCATTAACTCACTCGCCTCACTCTTTTCTTTCATGAGATAAACCCATACCCCTCGACTATGATCGTCTACAATAGTCAAAAAATACTGTGAACGAGATAGACTAGCAATGTGGTATTTGCCCCAAATATCAACGTGTATCAAATCAAACAAAGCATCACTACGTTTATTATTGAGATGAAATGAGTTCCTCGTTTGTTTAGCTCGACAACAAGGGTCGCACACAATACTAGAATTCCAATTCAAAGTGCATCCAATTAACTTAGAAAAAGGAAATGATTTACTATATGACGGGTGTCCAAGCCTTTTGTGCCATAGCTCATCGGTCTTGCTCATCGACACTTTTCCCACTGACTCATGCTTGCTTGACCCGAAGTAGTAAACCCCATCACGGTGCTCACCCCGTCCAATCTCCGTCCTCGAAACCCGATCCTGCATAACACAAAAGTCAGAAAAAAAAGTCACTACACAATTGCTTTCACTAATCAATTGCTGAACTGAGATTAAGTCACACGTTAATCCAGGCACATATAGCACATCATTCAATGTAAATTTGTCGCTTAAAACGACTTCACCATGTTCCTTTGCTCTAATTTTCCGTCCATCAGGCAGCCCGATAAGGGATGCTTCCGTTGTCCAAATATTTTCGAGACAATCCCGTCTCCCTGTCATGTGGTGTGATGCACCACTATCAATTAACCATTCTCCATCAATTTTTGTATGCATACCTGACAATTTGTCACTACCTTCAGGGCTGGAATTCAAGAGAGTGCGGAGCTTCTCAATCTCGTCATTAGTGAAGGGTAATTTTGACGTTTCTCCTTCTTTATTTCCAGACGACGAACCTGCTACTGCATTCGCTTGATGTTCACGCCCCTGTGACCTCCCACGGCCTCGTCCACGGCTATAGCTGCCACGACCGCGTCCTCTGCCTTGTGCTCTTTCCCTAGCCTTCACGGTTTCATACCCGTGTTTGTCATAGCAGTTGTCCTCTGTGTGGTAATACTTTCCACAGTGTCCACACGGAACCTGCTCTGTTTCTTCTTCCCTATCTTGCCTTGTGTAGTATCCCTTTCCTCTTCCTGTGTGGTATGACTTTGCAGTCATAGCTGCTTCATTGCTTTCCTCTTTAATCTTCTCCATGCTTGAATGCCTTTCTTCGCGTAAAACGATTGCATATGCACGAGACAGATCAGTGATGGGGTCTTCCATCAATAAATTGGTACGAACTTGTCCGTACATAGTTTTGTCTAGGCCCAACAAGAACTGATGGACCTTCTCTTCTTCCCTCTCTTTTGCTATCACGGTGGCTGCCCCACAAGTGCAAGACGGGACCTTGCTGTAATTAGCGAGTTCATCCCAGATCGTCTTGAGTTTTGTGTAGTATTCGACCACTGATAAACGTCCCTGTCTGCATTCCGCCAAGTCTCCCTTCAGCTGATGCACTCTTGGTGCGTTTCCAACTGAATATCGATTTTTCAGTTCTTCCCACACTTCTGCAACAGTCGATGACTCAAATGCAATGCTAAGATGTAACTTTGGATCGATTACATTTCGTAACCATGCCTTCACCATTGCATTGCACTGTCTCCATGCTGCTCCCTCAATACTCTCTTCTCCAACAGCATCAGCCGGCTTCTTGATTTTTCCCTCGACGAAAGTCAATTTATTCTTTGCGTCTAAACCGTTTCTGACCGCTGCAGACCACAAATTATAATTATCACCATTGAAAATAATTTGTGTGAGAGTTAGATTGGGGTTGTCAGATGGATGAATATAGAGTGGGTGATTGGATGATATGGTTTTGTTTTTTTTGTCGTCTCCTCCAGTCATTGCTTCTCCCTTTGTTTTGAAAAAAAATTATAACCCTAGCTCAAGATACCATAAAGAAACAGAGAAGCAAGATGGAGAATTGTAATAATTTTATTCAATGAATGAATCCAACCTATTACAACCGGTATATATACATTCTAACATATCTTGCTGAGACGGAAAGCTATCGCTTCTAAATATTTACAGAATATACACAAAATATACGGTTATGAGTATATGGAAATTCTCGAGTATATTTTCCATATACTTTCACACCTTGGAAGTATCCGTTTCCAAATGGGTTGGTTGCGGTGCCTGCTAACAGGCTAGCTAAGTTTATGACCATACCGTCCATTCCAACATCGTTGTTGGGCGCGACCAAAGGTGGGCTTTGTGGGCCGTAGATAGGCTGGTGGAATGGCCATGCGCATTGGCCAGGGCACTGGGTCTCGGAATTACCAACCCAAATGTAAGGTGTCTTGTTGGGTCGGCTTGTCCCGGGTTTAGGGATGGATCCGTGAGTCCCACACCGGCTCATACAAAAGCCTTCAACCGTCACGTCAGCTGAAGTTAGTACTATGGTAATTGCATTAGGTTGTTGAGCACCCTTTGAGGCCAAAACCTCGATTTGTTTGGTGGTGAGGGATTTGCCAAGGGAGTAAGCCTCGTCGATGACTTGCTTGGCTAATGAGAGCGATGAGACGGTTTTAATAGGTTTGGAGAGACGATAGTATCGTCCAATCAAACTCCACCACGCTGCAACCGATGGGTTGCTCTCCGAGTGGGTAGATGAAACGGAATTGACAAAGTCGGATATAATGGCTCTTTGGGTAGGTTTGAAGTTACCATACCAAATGAGGTTTACGGAAAATTGGCCACTTAGTAATGGTCCATTGTGGTATGTGAAGGACATCGGTTGATCCGGCTCAGAGAGTTGTCTAGCCGCGAAGCTAGAATTGGTTATCACACAAACGGTAAGAAGAAATAGAATTGAGCATTTTGAAGTGAAATTAAATGCCATAGCGAAATTTAAAAGGCGAAAATGAGGGATTCGGGATGGAATTAAGTGAAAGTAAGATACTAGAATGTTTTAATTTGTTGAGTGATGAATATGATACTAAGAGAAGTTGATTGCCTTTATATAGTGTAAGGATCAAGTAGAATGAGGATGGTAGGAGGAAAGAATGCTGAGAAACGGTCCATGCAGCCAGGTTTATATGCTAATACACATGTTTTTATTTACCCAAAATCTCATTGAAGACACACCATATCCGTCACAAATGAAGACGGATACCATTTCCTCTTACAAAATACCCATCAAGGGTGGGTGGGGGAGCACATGGGGGGTGCTCACCTTGTCCCCTCTACCCATTTCCTCTCACAAATTACCCGTTGCAAGATCCGACCCGTCTTCGGCAAGACTTTTTGTTTTATTTAAGACGGGTACTATTCATCTTAAACTTAATACTCCCTCCTATTCACTATAATTGTCCCTTTTGGGTTTGACACGGTACTTAAGGAAATTATTAGAATAAGAGTAAAAGAGTTTTGTGGGGTTGGTGATAGGAGAGAGGGATAAATTATTATGAGTTAAATAAGGAATTGTGGGGCCAAAATATTAAAGAAAATAATAAAATAGGAGTAAAAGAGTTGTGTGGGGTTTGGTGAGAGGAGAGAGGGATGAATAAAATATGTATAAAAGTTAACAAAAAAGGAAAGGGGACAATTACTTGAATAATCCGTTTATGAAAAAAGGGACAATTATAGTGAATAGGAGGGAGTACATGTCAAATAAATATATACACCAAATTACAAGATAATTCAAAGTGCCTTAGAAATGCAAATAATATTTATCTTTACTACTATCATGTGGACCATGTGATAGTATTTGACTCGTCTTAAGATTAAGATGGATAATATTATTCAAGGGAGACTTGTAAATATGCTAATAAGACATGAGCTGTATTTGTGCGGACTATGTATGTGCGCGTTAGTATTGCGTTTGGGTCGGCTTCGGTTCCTTTCGGTCTATTCTCCTGTGTGGGGTTTACTTTACTTGATGTGTCAATTTACGTTGCATGGACTTGGTTATAAGGATTCCGTGTGACTGTATGCGTTTGTAATTAAGTGTTGAAATTGACAAGTTTAGGAATATGATTATTATGTTTATGGCTTTAATGAAGTTAGTAATATAATATCGTGCCAATGAGGCAATGAGCTAGATTGAAAACTCGGAATGAAATATAGATGGTATACAGCTAGTTTTTTAATACGAGTACTAAACTTGGTGTAGTTTTTTTTGTTCGTCAAATCAATTTTAAAAATATTTTCCTGGATTTGGCATGAAAGAGACGATTTGAAAAGTTAGAATGACATCGGTATATATGATGCTCTATGTTACTCGGACTCAATTGTTATGGCATGGGTTTCAAGTTGTACTCGAATATTTTATTTATTATAATCCTCGTACTTTTAATGTAAGATTAAAGTCTGATTGTCATATCAATGCTAAACATGTTAGACGCAGATATACGATATAATATGAAGAGTCGGAATGAATAGGTGCTATCTTGTTGCTCTAGAATACAGCTGGTTAACAACTTCCTACCCCTTGGCTCAAATAATATCGAAAATGAAGTGGGGTAATGTAGATTAAAATCTTGGGCTAGTTGCAGAATGCTTGTGAATTAGTCGACGAAGAGATTCAAATGTGGTGTGCTCTCACGGGAGGTGGAAGACAACGAGTATATAACGCTTATGTGGAGCATGCAAACATAAGTTTGCTTTTGGTACGTACAGCCCCACTGTCACATCACAGTCTTACACAGATACACTCCCAACTTCGTAATCTCATACTTCCTCCATTCCAATGAATTCTATACATTTGCTTTATTCACGTTTGTCAATACTCGTTTTCTTTTGTTAATAACTTTAGTTACATATTGATAAAAATTATAAAAAATTGATATTCACAATGTACTCGGTAAGATAATTTAAACAAGATCTCGCATGACTATCTTTTATGCTATATATTAGAAGTTGTATCGAAGATTCACTTGACTTATGAATAGTGCCCAAAAAGTGAAATGTATATAATTGATTGGAATGGAGGAAGTA
>JAGPOY010005904.1:0-10593 GCA_018983105.1 Silene uniflora
TTGATTTTAATAGCAATGACAATCACACTCTACTTGGATTTCTTCACAATCGACATTCGTTGCAGATTGGATTGTTTGATACAAAAAAAGGTAGGAGTGAGAAGGTAGATAGCAATTCTTTTGGGAAAAAAAATTCTTTTTTCTTTTTTATCTCCTTTAAGCACACAACACACATCTTCAGCTCATTAGAGTTCACCGGCGGAACTTGGGCCTAGACCCGAGGACCTGACCAATCATAAATTTGAAAATTTCCGATTATTTTATTTACCGGGGTTCATATTGAATTATTACCATGGATGGATAATGCTCTTCTAAGAAAATTGTTCATGATTAAAATAAGTACAAGTACATCGTATAGAATTTTCGACATTTCTTTTAATACAGACTAGTTTTAGATGATAATTCATATCAGTCGACCCCAAAATCATTTGCAGACGATGATATTATTGATGCATAATATTGATAATTACATTTACGCTTTCACGCCAAGGAGCTATCAACAAACAACACCAAATTTTAACCTAGATGGGGTTTTCGGACTCAAAAGTCAAAACTCAAATTTCCGTCACACCGGCGAGTCTTATAACAACTCAATCGATCGAGTTTGTAAACTAGCATGAAATGAGAAAATGGGTTTTGAAACAGGGAGAAATGTGATCATGTCTAAATTGTTGTTTCCCTCTTAATTGAGTTTAATAATAGGTACATTGAACTTGAGACAAGAGATGTTGGGCTAAGGAAATCAACAAACAATACAAATTGATGATGTTTAAATACTTTTCACCATTTCCAGAAAACATTGGAACCACACTGGTATTTGTCCTTGCCTTCGCATTCCACTGCTAGATCGTCGGAGATGAATGGCACTTTCTGCATCACAACCAAATATATCATTGATAAACTTATCGTGAGATCGTCTCTCAAGAGACTGACTTATTCATATGTTGGTAGCTTAACGGCCAAAATAAACATAAAATTAAGAATCATATTACGAGAAATAGCCTTACATAAAATAACTCGAATTGAACTTTTGTCTGGTCGCTTGATTAGTAAAATCGTCTTACACAAGACTCGTTTAAATTATTTCTTGACTCGATCGTTAACTAATCTCATGTTTATGGAGTTTTGAACTTCATGAAGATCAGAGTGGGTTAGATGTACTACAAAATTGCAAACTCATGAACACCATTGAAATCGATTAGTTTTAATCTTTGGTATGTCATTAATCTTATCGGAATTTATGTCGAAAAGAAGAACCATAAGACAAACCTTTTGCTTGGCAAGATCTTGGCAGCCAGTGAAATTCTCAGGGAATTTGCAGGTTCCAAACTGTACTGTAAATGCTCTTGCAAAGTTGGCTCCACTTGTTGCCAATCTCTTCTTGTCATTCAACTCCTACTCGATCAAATCCAATCCAATCCAATCAAAAACGCTTTTTAAGCCACAATTCTCGTTACGCATAAACTAAATAAAGAATAACTACTTACTAAACGCGCAACATAACATTCTTACATGTTACATGTGTGAGACAGTCTCATACAAGACTCGTTATTTTCACAAAGGACTAACCTTGTTGGCCTTGCTCTTCTCAAGGTAGTCATCAATGATCCCAGCATTGGCATTTGAAACAGAAACAGAAGTAGCAACTAGGGCAGCCGCCAAGCCGAAAAGTGCAGCTCTTCTTCCTTCATTTCCCTTGACTTCCTCAGTCAAACCCTGTTTTTGTGCCCTGATCATGACAATTTTCTCACCACCGACCACATTCGATGGTGCAACACATACCACAGACGACGCCTTTGAGCTAAGCTCCAACCCTCCTGACCCGGAGATGGCGTAACTGCATGCTAATACACTAGAGTTCATTGAAGCCATTTCTAATAATGTTTTCTAAGCCTTATTGATTGAAACTTTTTCGGGTTTCGACTATTAAGTTATGAAGAGGAAAATGGCAAGTTTTTTCGGGTTTTGTTGGTTAGCACTAAGGATTTTGATTTGGATTACATGAGTGACATGGAGATTTGAGGATGATGTGTAATTAGGGTTTGTGGTGAGTGTGTGGATAAGGTGAGATTGCCTACTCCTTATTGGTAAGGGGCATTTGCTTACACGAATTGGTGTGGCCAAGTGTTTTGGGTAATATGGGACCCTATAGACTTGGAATCAAAGCAGATGCTCTTCATAACAGATTCCCATTTCTGGGTAACCAACACCAGCCAGGACTCAGGAGGCAGGACCTTTCGACCTCCGGTAGAGATTAATCAAACCGACGACTGAAATCTAATACGTACAGTACGCTGGAGGACATATTACACACAGCTACACGAGCCCGCTTCAGTATCTAGTCACTGACAGGAAATGAGCAACTGAAGAGAAGGATATCGACATAACTAAGGTTATCCTTTTCTCGGGTAAAAAAAGGCAGCTAACTTAACTTCAGCGTAGCCAGGGTTTCTACAAGGGACCGTCTTTGTCTATAATCAGTAGATTCAATCATTGTTGTTAAACTCCCGATCCGGATCGTAGGATCTTACGATTCTACGATCCAAAAAGTGGTGACCGATCCGGATCTTAGGTAGGATCTTAATTTTGTAGAATCTTACGATTCAACTTGTGTCAAATTTTTTTAAAGTAGAATCTTAACCCGATCCTACGATCCTACGATTATACGACCCGATCCTACAGTGTTAGCGTTTTATTTTTTTCATTTACTAAAATTTTATATACGACTTTTAAGATATAAATCTATTGTAAATTAGAATAATTAGTAGGCATATGCTAAGATAATAGTGTTTTATGATTTAACTACGAGATTTTAATATATTTTCATAGCTCAATTATGTATTTTAGTTAATTTGTAGGATCTTACGATTCTACGATCCGATCCTACCGATTCGATCCTAGGGAGCTCGTCGATCCAAAGTAGGATCCCGATCCTAACAACATTGGATTCAATACACATTAGATTGAATTAGATGAAATTACACACACATGATTGATTTTTAGTCACCGGAAAGAAAGAAAAAAAAAAGGTAAATAATACTAAGAGGCCAAAAGGAGGGAAATTTTTTCACCAAGTAGGAAATTCTTTCCACGTTTTTTCCCGTCTTTTGAAACATATTTAAACAAAAATTACAAAAAAGAAGAGGCCTCGCCTTAAGAATGAGAACAAAAAATATAGGAGCCATAACCATCTTCATAATGAGGAACTCATTGACCTGTACTGTACACTGAACTCAATCTTCTCTTTGTTGCACTATGTTGCAAGAATAATCCACCAATATCAATAGTCAATTCGATTTAACTTGGAGAATAGTCGGTTAGCGACCTTATCTACTTGAGATTCCGACTATCCAGACTGAGGCTTTTCCTTTAGTTTTGCTCGGGCGAAAAACACGCCAGCCAAGAGACCTAAAGAATGAAGATATCATTGTTATCTAGGAGAATACTAATCGGTTTATAACTATTAATTTAAGAGAGTTGTAAGGTGTAAGAGACTGACCGAAAAGGATGCTTGTCGAGTTTTGCAAGCTAGTAGGAACATGGAATAGAACTATTCCGGTGATGGAGAGAGGGATCTTATTGAGAGAACCTACAAGGCTGAAAATTTGTACATGGAATCAGGATATTATCAATAGCAGGATAAAACCCAAGTCAGAAGTGACACTCGTATAATTAATAGAAAGGTAGCAAGATGTCAGTTATACTCATAGGGAATTTACTCCATAAGATACCAATCAAAGTTTATTGTTACGATATGTAAAACCCTAGAGACTAAATGGCAAAAGTTTAAAATCAGTTCAGCGAAAGTTTTCAAACAAAAGCACCATATTTTCTCAACGGCGAGATAAGGAGATTCATAGGCTGTTTTAGGAAGACCCTCACTGAAATTTGCATTGGTAATTACATTTGTCGAGTGCTGCTTCAGAGTGTAAGAGGTTCAAAGCATTTGATGAGCCAATTTTTATTTTTATTTTCATCATATACCAAACCCAAAGAACACAGATTATTTTGGCGCTATTTGGTATGGAAAAGGTGGAGTCTAAACAGGGCTTTAGCAATAAAGTTCACATCCTGCACCGAGTAGGAGAAAACTTTTACCCTTTGACTGGATACAAAACGAGGACGGTAGAGGAGGGGGCTGGCTCCTTCCATCTCCCTCCCCTTCACTCCAAATCTGTCCAGCCAAATTACTAACCAAACACGGGATTTTGTCCCATTCGTTTCCTCCATCCAAACCCAAAGGGTTGATTTCAATCAACGCCTTAAACAAAAATTACTTTCGTTAATAAAAAAAGGAAACACCTTGAAAATCAAATTCCAAAGAGACTATTATCCCACATAACACATTCAGCCTATACCTGTAAGTAGTAGCTCCTGTTTGATGAAGAAACCACATAGATGTGAAGCTTATCGCCAGACCAAGAAATCCACTTAGTGTAATCACTAGCCAAAAGCTCGGCAGCTTCAGAAGTGGCCTGCCAACGTCACGCAGCAAATGAGAATACTTGATGCCAACAAATTTCAAATATCTGTGGCATTGCTCAAAATCCTATTTACGATATAGCTTAGTTGAAAGACTACTACTTCTTGATGTACCTACTGGCTAGCAAGTTTTCAGGAAAAAAATAAAGCACGTGAAAGCGGGTAATGAAGACCAACACAAACTTGGGAAAGCCATTAGAGACCCAGCACAATGGAGCATATATTCATCATCAGACCTTGAAATTTAAATCACAGAATCTACTGAAAAGCTGATCTAATGGAAGTCATATTCCACCATAACTAATAACAAAATTATTACAAAAAAATATGGACAGAGATAGAGAGTACTCAGAAAGCAAAGAGTATAAGAGAAGAAATTAAGGAGCAATACAAGATACTTACGTTTCATATAGATAGTCAACCTCGTCGAATAAATATATGAGCACAACACCCAGAGGTAATGAGAGAGTGTTATTTAACAACACCATTGAGAACTCGTTCAAGTTTCCTGACCGAGTGACTTTCTTGGCTGTGTCCATGACCCTACGTAATGTCAGCTGTAGTATAACAAACAACATTTAATTAAATTTATCAAACAATTGAACAGATCTAAAGAAGCTTTAGTGTATTACAGAGAGGTTCACATACATGACGACATAACGGGAACGTATGTGGAACAATTTTATGGGATAAAGAATACATAAAAAAGGATCTTGAAAAAAGAGTATCATAAAATTTGAAGAAATGCTGACAACTTTCTTGCCTTATCATTAAGTTGCAAACAATTATGCAGGCTTGACCTTGGCATAGGGAGAAATATTGAAATATAAGCCTTATGATAGGTATGGTTAACACTTAACAGTAAACACATTGATACCATATCACAACCACACAGGTAAACTGAAAACTCACAGAGTAAGATGCAGTTAAGAAACAATTGATAACTTGCCACGTATAGCCAGTAGCATTGAATGACAGATCGGTGATTCCTCCAGAAATGGCTGAAATGATCTGCAAAAAGTCATACCATAGCTTGTAAGTTTAGGATCACATGGTAGACATACATACTGAATAATCTAAAGCTTAGACGCAACAGGCTAGAAATAAGAAAAAAAAAATCCATGCAACAGTATCAATCTTAAGTTTCCATAATTGATCTTAATCATAGAAAAAACACTCTCCCTTTTACCCAGCCCTAGGGCATGAGTCCCAACTTCTTTATGAGGGGAGTTTGAACTTTGAATTTACGGGGCAATTGGATTTGAATGGAGGGAGGAATATACATGAAATTGAAGTAAGTGCTGTTCGATATATAGCTCAATTGTTAAGCACCCAGGCTCAAATGCTCATTTAATAACAGGACTCTACCCATTAAAAGCATATAATTGAAGTAGGCAGTAATGAAGTTATAATTTCAATAGAGTGACACGAGAACAACCATAAGTTGTGATTTACCAAATTAGCCCTCAAAGTGGACATTAAAAGCACAATGGAATTAGCAGGAGAATAGAATATGAAAGAGACACTTACACAACATAGCCATAAAGAACAGCATATGCAAGAAAACAAAATTAATGAACAAAATATAAACACACAGATAAAACTTACCATCAAGAATAATGCAGCCCAGACTCTATTGTCGTGATGTTTCTGAAAGAGATACATCTCACCCACTGCCGTTATTACATTGGTGACATTTTTCAGGACTGTAACCATTGCAACATTAATGTATTTCAAACTGCAAAGAAAGAACAAGTTTGATGACAGAGAAGGTTGAAAGAAACTAGGAAGAATGCATGATATGCTGCACTGATATTATGCAACTTCATAGCCAATAGTCTCTAAAACAGAGCAAAGAGAGAAATAAGAAAAAGTAAGAATAGCACACAGTTCAGGAGTGCAAAAGATAAAATCTCATGAACAGGAATTTTATGTCATAACAGGTCACTGAAGAGTCATATAACCATAAATCTTTGTAGACAGTCTGAGGGTCAGTAGCTAGCACTACGTCCAACCCAAACAACGTAACATTTACAACCAACAACTTATCAGTAACCACAGCTCCAATAGTGCGATAAACAATAAATATCCAAACAAGTGCAGAATTATGTTTTCAAGGGGCTTCTACCGTGATAAAGTTTTTGTTAGAGATAATAGGAAATTTCGGTAATTGAAGGACAAAATTGTTAAAGGGTCTAGAGAAAGTTTGTCGTCTGTGTGATTAATGACTAAACTATCACATTGATCGAACTTTAGACCTCTGCTTTAGGCTCCTTGTTTCCTAAGGTTAAAGAAACTGATGCTATGGTTTCACTGGTTGACTACAGTCCAAAACTAAACAGCTCTTTGTCCATGAGCAAGCTCAAGTAGGTTCTCCATAAGGCACAAATAAATGTTTACACTTTAGCTCTTAGGAATCAATACATGGACCTGACTGGCTGACTGGACGTTGATTCACTTAACAGAGCTAGAAGTGAGAAAATCCATCGGACAGCTTCCACAAGCAAAGTAATAAAATAGGAGTAATAATTTAAAGAAGAAAGGAAGAAAAGATGCACACATAAATTGGAGTATTCTCAGGCAGATGGATTAACTAAGCTAAATGCACAAGATGATGTCACATTCACACGACTCAATGACAAAAGAAACGTCAGAACAATACAATTTCCAATTTTTATCACCTTTTTTCTTTTCCTTGCTCTGATCGATTGGATGCCTATATTTAACTCATGCTTTCAAAGATGAGAAGTTCTAACTCAGGCAAATTCTCTTGTTGGGTTAGCAAGTTGGGATGGAGGAAATACAAGTTTCAGACTTTCAGTAAGTTATGCAGAAAACAAATTACATAACTATTGAAACTCCTACTATTTGCCTATATCAATGATATTATTACATCATGGTGAATTTATTTATTCCCTTCAGCATAGGTTTACTGCATTCCGTGAGGAGCAGGGTGTATTTGGATTTGGGTCCTAAAAAAGAGAGGAAGTTGCTTCGGAGTTGTGCTGGTTGAGCTGCTTTCTGGTACATATTCAACTAACAGAACTCACGAATATTTTCAGGGCAAATTAATTCTCTTCACTATGATTGAGTGATAATCATTTCTCTTGCTTCATCTAAGGATATGGAATTGGTTGCCTTTAGAGGGACACCAACAACTCAATAGGATTTGGGTACTTTGTAAATGTCGTTGATTTAGTAACGAGGACTTCTTACCTCACTTGCTTCTTTATTTTTTGTAAGAAACTTTTCTAATAGGCAACACTATGATATCCAAAGTCACTACCAGCGTAATCATCTCAATGTTCTATACATAAATGAATCATTAGGAAGTGCCCCATAAAATTTGTAGACTGATTAGCATCAAAAACTTTTCCAAAAAGGAATGGACTTTTCAAAGTGATGTTTTTTAAATACTTCCATGCAATGAGTGATATGAGATATGATGATGAAAAATATTTCAAATCACAATGCTATTGCCAAGCCAGATATGACGGAGCTACAGCAACTAACATTAATTCAAGACAGCCATTTTACCAGTACTTCAAGGAAACTACTCCGTAAAAGCAAGGAAGTGTGTACCTGAACATGCTTGTAATGAGCATTCCCACAAACAAAACATTTACAGGGAACCATACTTTAATTAGCCTCCATGTTAGCGGTTCCGTAGAGATCACACCCGAAACAGACAACGTAGATACAATAAGTACAGAAACCAAGTTCTGCAAACAGAAAAAGAAACCAGTCATATAAATTCAAGTATCAGCGAATTCCCTCGAAAAATTATATATCACTGAGATTCAAACATTCAAGAACAATGACTTCTCACGAAATATTAGTATACTAAAAAAAATGAATTACCTGGTATAACATCAAAGATATGCCAGCATTGAAGTCATAACTGGACAAGACACATTTATTGATGAGTATCATACTGCACGATGAAATGCAGTAAGCCAATCCCGCCAATAACGCCTGATTAGGTATCTTAACCGATTTGACAGTCCGGAGTACTCTATCTCTATCTTTCTCTCCTTCCAAGTTTCCATTTTCAATATCAACTTCATCTCCAGAATGCCCACTACTGGAAGAAGATCAATCCAGAAAAACCAAAATTGAGCTCACATGCTTTGAGTATAACAAAATCAATTACTAAGGGACAAATAACGAGTCGACGGAGTATTACTCAGGCTCATCAATCAATTCAAATTTGTAAGTTGAATTGCACAAAAATTCCTTCCAAAATCCAAACCCATATCGAAAATAGTTCTTGCATTTGACCAATAGGAAGCCAAATTTACTCAATTGAATACATAAGCTCCCAAAATCATCCAAAGTTCACCATTCGTCTCTTTACCTTTGATTAAAATAACCCAATAACCCTCATAGAGTATAAAGAAAGTAAACAAATGATCGGGAGGGAGGGAGTAGTTCACATCAATTTCTATGGAAAGGCAACTTTCAAATTAAGCACACTAACGACCAATTATCCCGCAATTTGCTGGAGCCATTGAGGCACTGGGGTAATATCGAACAATAAAAAAAAGGGCAACTTTCAATTAAGCTCATAAAACTATATAATCACTTAAATTAATCAATTATTAAAAACATAAACATAAAAAAGGGAGTAATTACCTAGAACCCATCTGGGCACAAAGCTGAAGAACTGCTTACAAAGAGGAAATACTCAAAACAAGCACCATTAACAACAACAAAAGCTTGAATCTTTGGAAATCAATTGATAAATTGATAATTAATTAGTCACTAATAACCCAAAAAAGTAAATGATCAGTAGAAAAATACCCAAATTAGAAATAACTAGGGAGTTAAAAAGGTAACAGTTTGATTAGTAGATAAGTAATTATGGTTAGAGTAAGATAATTGCAAAGTGGGTATGGGAAGATTAAGGAAGAAGAAGAAGAGTTTATATACAGTTTTTTTGGAAATTGGGAGATCCAAAATATTAATTGGAGTTTGAAAATGTTTATGAATTAAGCCAAAAAAAAATGTCAATGAATGGGTTTGGTCAGAAATCAGAAAGCATGTTAAAATTGCGATGCTTGGTAAGTTGGGTATTTACATCATGTGATTTGCCTACAATTAGGCTTTCCACCACACTTGGGCCTTGACCCTCCCTTGGTTGTCTTTTATGTTTCGGGTCTGCGGTTGAGTGCACCCTTGACGGTTTGGGTTCATGCTGTTATTCGACGGGTTCAACCGTTCAAATGATAAAGTTGTTGGTATGAATGGTAAGAGTTTTTTATTTCTTAAACATGTGATCAGAAATTCGATTTCTATTGGAGAATACTTCTGATTAACACAACAACAAAAATCGATATAAAATGTGTGATAAAATATGTCAAAATTTGGCTCATTAATTTCATTCAAGACTACCATCTACAGTTATCCAAGGGTAAGACTCAAATTTCATCTCTTTTAGTGAAGACTAGTTGAAAAACACGTGCGATACACGGGGTTCACATTAGGATCATCTATATAAATATAAACTATTGTTCATAAAAGAAGTTAAATTATGTTTAAATCATTGTGATAAACAAAAGTTCGTGGTTGGTGTAGTTGATCATCAATGAACTATTAGTGCTTTTAGTATAAAAGTTTTGTCATTTTATAGTTATCATTTAAGTGGTGAAACATCAAGTAACATAGTAAGAGTATGTACAGTAATTAGTTTTTCCATTATTCTTATATGTATCACTGGTTTTAATTAAATACAATAGTTATCTCCATAAACATAGTGCAACTCACCAAATGAACCGCCCTTAATTAATAACTGAGACAGACCTCCATGAGTTTTGCAAATTATTTTAACCTATAACAACTACGTAAAACTAAATGGTGTTACGTAAAGCAACGGGTATCATAATTATCTATATTTAGTGTGTTTAGAAAAAAAATGTTAGATCTACCCTCCTATAGCATAAGTAGGGATGGCAGTCCCACCCTTACCCTGTGGATATCCATCCACCCGAAATTAAATGGGTGGGATATGGGTGACGATTGTTTTCTGAATTTAGGGTGGGATATGGATATGGGTGAATTTAGGGTGGGATATGGATCATCATTCGTCACCCGCTTAACCACCCGGTGGAT
>JAGPOY010005905.1:0-10677 GCA_018983105.1 Silene uniflora
AAAATGCTAATCGATTATACTATGTTGAAGTCTTGTGGAAGAACGATTTAATTGACTTGGTAGATTTTAATTCACCACTTTTGTCAACCAATAGCCTTGCTCTCCTGAGCAAAATAAATGACAAAAAAATCATCACACGTGAAAGACATAATGAGTAGATCAAAATATACAACAATTAGTATTATTTTACGTGACCAAATTTATCTACAAAGTTTATTTCTACTTCAATCATTGACTTTCTATCTTTTAGAAAACGAAATAACACCTTGTTATTTGACTTTAATTAGAACCCTTTAAAAATTGAGAATATACGCCTATATTACTACGTGTATTGAGATGAATACGTTTGTTTTTAATACTTTTTTCGGTCATTTGCAAAATTAAAGCTAAATAGCATAATAAAAAATAATACTTACCATACAAATCAGTTGAAGCTGTTATGTTGCTCAAGAGTCAGCACTCAATTATCGAAATTTCGGTAAAAGAAACGGAATTTACCTTATATTGGCGTGAATATCATCATGCACTTCGATTAATGTTGTGCCTAAAACATCAAAATTTTGATGACATGCTCATCTTGAGAAGGCTTCCGGGATCATGTTATGTACCTGTGAAACAAAGAATATATCTTAGACCATTAATGAATAAGCGATAAATTTAAACAAATCGAAAAAAAGGGATAACTGAACTCTAATATAAAGGCACGTCTAACAAAACAATTATGGGGATAAAAGGACGTAGACGATTAATACAAAGTAAAAGTTATGCTAACCTTCCATTCATCTTGCATTATTTATACCAATATACAATAATGCATCAGTAGTTTAATGGGATTTGGTTTTCAGTTTCCAGTACAACTTTGTAATTTGGGTTTGACGCAAATTGTATTACTCCGTAAAAACTCTATCTCTATCGCCCATAGGTAATTCATGAAACTTGGACTCTCTATAATCGCTCGAAAAAAGCTTCCTTTATTAATATTGATGATTATTTCATTCATGAAAACAATTATTTTAAAAAAGCGATTAACCTAGAATATTTTGTAGTTGAAGACATCTTCAATAGCTTTTGTATGAACGTTTTCGTTGTCCAAAAATCTATTAACAAACAACAGAAGAACAAACATAGGTCTTCCCCTCCTTTTGGAAAATTAGTTGTATTTGTAGATTTTAGAAGCATGATTTCTCAATAATCATCATAGAGAGAGTTTGCAACAATGAGATTTTTGATTATAGTGTTGTTTTCCCAACACTTTCACATCACATCCAAAATTCAACTAGTGTACAATTTACGCTCTAAAATTCTTAGAAAATTGAAAAAGTTGTTACGCTCTCTAAACTTTGTGTTGTTTTATTAGATCGCGTGTGGTTTTTTTGGGTTGATCTCAACCCGGCCATGATCATGTTAGATCCAACGTTCCTAAAACGTGGGGTGACTCACGAAAATCACCAAGCTCTCCCAAATGCCATTGATTTTACATAGAGTCGACAAACAATGACACGATCCGGAAATACACACGAACCCGACACAAAATTAACGGGTTTGGGTTGAGGCTTAATGTCCCGTTTATGTATGTGGGTTGATATGAACACGACACAGGATTTAATTGGGTTGAGCTTTCTAGATACCAATCCGACACAAATGGCTTATTTACTAAAATAATCCTAATTTTCTTAATCCTGCATCACAAAAATATACTACACTTTCCAAATATTGACATGACACGAACCCGACAGGCCGACACGAAATTAATGAGTTAGAGTCTTGAAGCTCGATGACCCATTTATGTAAGTGACTTGACCCGAACACGACACGATATTTTATCGGGCTGAGTTTTCTGGTTGAAGGATTCATGACCCGTTCACATATGGCATGAATACGATCCCGACACAACCAAATCTGTTTGCAAGGTCTTTACTCTTTACACTAGCGCAACCCAGCAAATAATACCACCAAATCTAACATGAATACATGATATACAGTTGAAGAAGAAGCTGCTGAGGTCTTTAAGTGTTGAGTCTTAAAATGGCGATCTCAAGAAGTTTAGAAGCCTTAACACGGATTGTACAACAATTAACGAAGAAAGAATTGGCAGTAGCTGCTGTTGGTGTAGCACTAATCCTCTTCTCTTTCAGTTTCCTCTTCAATTCTTCCCCAAACCCAAACAACATCATCACTAATCCCACTTACGATCTTCAATCTCTTGAATTTGTTCCATTAACTCTCCTAAAAAATGCCAAAAATTCTGGCGCCTGTAAGTTTTTTATTTATTTCTTTGTTCTTCATTTTGGGCGTTTCTAATTTGTTGATGATCATATCAGTTCTGCTTTTATTATGGTTGCAGTTTGTCTGGATGGGAGTTTGCCCGGCTACCATTTTCAAAAGGGTTTTGATTCCGGTTCCGACCGTTGGGTTCTTCACATTGAGGTCAATTGCATTTAGTGTCATTGTCATATACGCCCTTTGTCCTGGTCATTTGTTTACCTTTCTATTTTGGTAATGTTTTTGATGAACAATTTGATTTGATCCCCCCGTCAATTTGGTCTACTTGCCATCAAATAATTGGTCCTCTACTCTTTCCTGGTTCTTTGTGCTAAACCAAAGGTCGACGAGGACGGAGGGAGTAAAATATTTATCATTGTATGCGTCTACAATGAGGAGCTTCAAGTGTGGTGTCGTATGTTAATGTGCGTTTACGTTGAAGTCCATTTAATGTCGCAAAATAAGTTCGATGAGCAGTTGTAATGGAGTACTGGTTATGATCTTCAATTGACAAAAAAGAAAGATGATGAGGGGTCAATAAGGATGTTATGCGGCACTTTGTTATGAACATTTAGGTAAGAAGTAGGCAAGAGTTTTTACATAGTGTGGACAAGTGTTGAAGGCCAATTTATAGGCAAACAAGTTGATATAATATACTGTTTGGACCGATACCAACTCCGTACGAGCATTTGGGCCAAAATTTTCAAAGGAAGAAGGGAAAGAATGAGGAATGGAGTTTTGGTGTACAAAGGGTTAAGGATTCCTATGGTGGATACTGTATTCCTATTGCTCGAAAATCAAGCAAGCTCACTCTCTCATGATTAAAGGATGTAAATATTGAAATTTCAAAATTTAGACTTAATCACCAACTGATGAAGTTGGTATTTACTTGTGTTTGATTCTGGAGGGTGGTGAGAACGGCTTCTTGGCTGGGAAAAAAATATTTTGGGTTCATGATTGTAGATTATGAAACTATCTTTATGGTTTACTAATTGTGGCCAATTTATTAGGACTGCAGAGAGTATGGACTATTGAGTGAATAGGACCAGACTGGAACTATAATTGCCTCTGTCATTCCCATGATATTTACATTTTACTTTACCTTTTTGCCTCCCTTCATTTTGGGTTTGCGTGCTATTGATACCCAGCAGTATAGCTTATCTCATCTTTATGTGTTTATTTTACCAATCTTGTTTGATTACAGTCTTTTAATTCTCAAATTTTGGCTTAGGGAGTCAAAGTGGCAAACAAAAATGAAAACCCAAGTTCTGTGGTATTCCAGGCTTCGGTTTTGTTAGTTTGTTGTATTTCTCCCTTTTTGACTATATCACAATGATATCCTTTAAGTACTCCTACTCAAGATATAAGCCGAATTTAGTCCTCGAGTTATTCAGAAATTGCTCATCTGTACAGATTTGCGGATGCATGATTGTCTTTGTATATGCCTCGTTCTTATCGCTTATCGGTAGTATTGGTTCTACAAGATAATATTACTGCATAAGTGGAAAATTTACTTCAACTAACTCCGCTGTTAATTGCAACTAATTTGTGTTATTATCATTTGAATTGCTCATTTCAGACTTCTTTGTTTCATTGTGTAGGGTGGAGGCTGGTGTGATTCAATAGCTTCATGTTCATTTAGAAAAACAACGGCATTAGGTTCTTCACACCACATGGAACGCCAAGTTCGCTTTTCAGGAATTTTAAGTCATGACCCAGTACAGAATCCAGGTAATTTGTGGTTCAGTATCCCTCGTATTTGTTGAATCTAATCACGGTTCAAACTTTCTGAATCTTCGAAACAGCATTAAGTGCTCGTGGCATGGTATTATTCATGGCTGCATCACCGTAACGATACCGATTTGTCAAGGTTTTGAAAATCAGGCTGTAATAGATGATACTGTTAAATTAGGGAGATCAGGCTGTAATAGATGGTACTGCTATTGCAACTGAAACCGAGATTTTATATTACGGGTCGTGGTCTCACTTTACTATCAAACAATATTCGTAATAGTATCCAACCTTACATCTCATGTATGTCTGCTTTTTATGCTATATATAACTTTTCTTGAGTAAATATTTTTCACTGTAATAGGGACAACTTTTCTGGGTGATGGGGGTTGGTAAATAGGATAATCCTCTTAAGAATCAAATGACATTGCTCTTTGTGGACCTATGTGCACCATCTGACAGCCCCCAATAGGCCAATATGATCTGCTGGGTGAAAGAGTCAGAAACAGGAAAACAGCAAACACACTAAACCATGGCTGGTAGTGCAATTCTGGCTTATGTTCCCGTTGTTACTATTTCTCCTGAAACATTTGAAAAATGCATTGTCTCTCTTAGAGGCATCATTGCCGCCATTACCCTATAATATGCCACTCAATGAAGATATTACGGAGACAAGCTCTCTCTCTAACTTTCTGGCTGTCAATCTGTCATAAATCATAATTAGCTGACACCCTTACCCCGCCAAAGCCCATAGCCCATATGCGCGAGTCTTGGAGGTATTGAGGAATTTTTATGGATAGAATAAGTAGACTACTAGGATACTGGAGAACATTAAATTTATAGTATTAATCTTCCCGAAAATCATAGTAGAAAAAAAAAACATATAACTTCAAAGGAGATTTATTTTTCCTATACCATTCTACATATGGCTCTAAATAGACTGCTAAAATGATTTGCAAAGCTCCAAATTTGAACATCCTTGTGCTCTGTAATATTCATGCTACCCTAGACTGATTAGTTGAGTTTCTTGCTTTGACCTCCCATTCACAAGAACGTGCTCACGGGTGAAGATTATAAATTTGCTGACCTTTCCTTGCTACTGGTTGTTGGAAACAAATTTGTTATGTGCATGGTGCTCGGGCATGAACATCACCATGTTACCGCAAATGCCTCTGTGTTCCTTTGTGGGGTTATAAATACATTCTAAAGGAGATTTCTGTTAGATTGTAGTTCATCTAGTGATTATTCATTTGCTGAATGCTCTTTTTTACTTTCAAGTTTCTTTAATTTGTTATTATGTTTGATGTTGTCATTATTACTTTATTCCTTTGGGAGGAAGGTGATTGAAATTGGTATTACTTAGGATTCAAGAGTGTATGTTGACGGAGAGAGCACTTTGGAGGGAAATGATGCTTGTGGATGATGAAGTTTGATTTTTTTTTTCCCTTTACATCCGGCCCCCCCTTACCTTGCAATTTGTGGGAGCCATTGTGGCACTGGGGTAACATTGTTGTTGTTGTTACTTGTTTTTTAGTATTCACCATTATTTAAACTACTTATTGCAACTTTTAATATTACTCAGTATATGTTTATTTTTGAGATTTGTCATATATATTACTTAAAAAAACTCCTTATATAACTTGCTTTTGTTTACTTTTAAGATTTTTTAAACATTAATTTTTTTATTCTATTTTTAAAATTAGTGTTGGGTAATTTTTTTTTATTTATATCAAAAGTTTTTATAAAAAACAACAAGCTTTTGTTCTTTATACCTATTAAGTTTAGCGTGACTTTTATATTATGTTCCCCTTTTCATTTGTTTTTCGCTCTTTTCTTTCTATCTCTTTGTATTTTGAAGTGCGCGATCACTCTGTGACTGTTCTAAAGGATGATCTATGTCGGACGACCCCAAATCACTTTGGGATTAAGGCTGTTGCATTATTATTTTATTCGGATAGGTCTTCAATTTAGATGCTTATTATTATTTTATTCGGTTCTAAAGGATGATTTATGTCGTGCGACCCCAAATCACTTTGGGATTAATGCTGTTGCATTATTATTTTATTCGGATGGGACTTTAATTTAGATGCTTATGATTTGCAGATCTCAGCCCACTATAAATATTTCCTGTTGACTTGCTACTTGAGGAAGAAATTCTTGATCTATGCTGTCAATCATGAAAATGAATTCCTTGTGTTTATTTTTGTATTTTGTTCTATATCTCACTTCTATTCTCTACGTCACACATAAATGTACGTGCCACCCAAACGGTCCTTTCCTTCGTGTTGTCAACTTGAAGTATGGTTTTGTATTCAATTTTTACATTTCATCTTTCCTGAGTTAACCATTCCAAGAAATTTCAGATTTCTTCAACTGGAATAAAGTCAAGATACGCTATTGTGATGGTGCATCTTTTGCTGGGCATCCTAACAATGAGTTTAACGTAAGTCCGTAACTGCATATTTTGCCACAGGTCTTTTTGGTTACTTTTCAATGATTGAATGATGATGCCATGTATTTATTTGACTCATTGCACCATGACATTTCTTATAGAATGGAACAAATCTTTTCTTCAGAGGTCAGCTTATCTGGGAAGCATTAATTAACGAACTCTTGGAAATAGGAATGAATAATGCTGATCAGGTACATTATAGTGCATGTTTCCATCTTTGATATTTATCTTCACATGACAGTTGTATTTTCTGCTATTCAATAAATTTGACTACAAACTACTCTTTTCCCCTTATCCTTTGCAAAACAATTACGTTTAAGCTGTGTTTGTCCTAACTGACCAGACTTCGTTATTTTAATATATATTTTCTAACTCACGCCCTTCGTGGGCATCAAGTGGACTGAACTCCTTTTGGTCTAAACTTAGGAGCCACTTAGAGACTTGGGCAAGTTAAATGTTGCTTGATGCTTTGGTATGTTATTGTCTGTTCTGTTAACATTTCGTGTATATGTATATTATTTGCATGTGGATCCTCCTTTTTTTTCATCGTTTGTAAGAAGGGGGTGGGGGTTGGTTAGTTTCAAAAACTGCACCAAAGAAGCAAAAAGAAGGTACTTTTGAGCTCTTGTTTATTCTCGCGTGCAATAGTAATTCTCCTCCGAATGGGTTTGTACTATTGCTGCATCTACAGCAAGCTATCACACTGAACATTTTGCAGAGGTGTTTTTGATGTGCATTTAAGGTTTTTTTTTTCCTTACATCTGATAATCTCACAGGCTCTTCTTTCAGGATGCTCTGCTGGTGGGCTTGCCACTATGATACACTGTGATGACTTCCGTGCGAAGTTACCAAAGGCTGCTGCTGTGAAGTGCCTTGCCGATGCAAGTTTTTTTCTAGATGAGTATGCTTTCTTGATAGCCTTTAGAGTTGTTGAATAAGTGCCTTTTTCTATGCTTCATATAAGTGTCACTTAAAGAAAGTATGGAGTATGCAGTTTGGTGCAAAACTGCAAACGGTGTAAAGCACGCGTTATGGCAAGCATAGTAGCATAGTCTATGTCATGATAAGGTATATCAATTGGTGTTACTTGTTAAATCATGTCCTTCAACGAGAAAAGCTAAGGGGTCGTTCGGTTCACAAATGTAAAATGGAATGCACTGTAATTTGATACGGGAGGTATACTTGAAAGAAATGCCAGTGAGATGCCATAACTAAGAAACAACAATAAATGAACAATAAAGAAAGAGAGAGAAATTATACCAACTTAACAAGAGAATTGCAAAGGAAATGGAACGATTGCATTAATTACTTCAAAATCCAAAAACCCGAATCTTCTATTACAAACCCTTATCTCTCTTTAAAACAAGTTTATACTCTAAAAATGTAGCTTCCCCCTCTAAAATAGAGGGTTTTCTCAATTATATTATATCCCTCAAGAAATTGCAGAATCAAATTACTTCCTCCCATCCAATCCAAAGGTAACATGGACCCACTTTTCTCCTCACAAAAAAGTGGGCCATGTTACCATTGGATTGGATGGGAGGAAGTACAAAAGACATCCCTCAAAAATTGCCCAAATTTTTATAAAAGAAAACTGGGTTTTATAGGTCTAGTTGGCTTTGGTATTATGTTTCACCTCTCATTTGCTTTTTAATAGGAATATTTATAATAGTTGGGCCTCAACCATCACCTTAAGGTTTTGGTTGAGATGGTTCATCTATCATGGTATCAGAGCCATGTGACCAAAAGGAACCCGTGACCTTTTGGTCACATGGCTCTGATACCATGATAGATGAACCATCTCAATCAAAACCTTAAGGTGATGCTTGAGGCCCAACTATTATAAATATTCCTATTACTTTTTTCTTTTTTCTTTCTATCTCGCCTCATTTTGAGGTGTGCGATCACTCATGGACAGTTCTAAAGGATGATCCATGTCAGCCGACCCCAAATCATTTTGGGATTAAGGGTGGTTGTTTGCTATCAAACCGTCAATGCTGTAAAGTAGTTTTACATACCCTTTCCCGTTGAAGATCACTTTTTTCCCCATAACATCTAGGTGCAAACATACTTCTGCTTGGGACCAGCCCAATAGGCCAATAGCAATATACCCAAATATAAACACTTAATGTTTGTTTCACTCATTTTTATTACCCATTTGCTTAGACTGGCTCCCGAAGACTTAATTTTTAATTCACGAGTTGTTTTGTAGGACAGTCTTAATCTTATTGTAAGACCAGCCCAATAGCAATACACTTAAATATTGACACTTGCGTTTATTTAACTTTAAATTGTTATCTTTATAACCTGGTATTTTTTATTGATGATCAACAAATTTAAAAGGTCTGTCATCATTATAAATATGACATCAAAATACAATCATAAGTTAACTAGATTAATTACTTTTGAAATTTTCTCGTTTTGGGCCTGTCCTATGATAGGACGGTTACAAGAGACTAGTTTTTTTTAATTTTGGTTTTCTAAGGCTGTTAAAAACTTACAGCCGATTCAGATTTTGCCTTATGTGTTATATCTGCAGCCTATTCTTGAACTGAAGTCTGATATTACTGGCTCTGAAATCATTTTAGGCTCGAATAAACATGTCTGGTGCTTGGTGTGTGATATATTGTATTTTTGTTAATTATAGGAAGGATGTCAGTGGAACGCGCACCATGCAGTTGTTTTATCAGAATGTGGTCAAACTCCATGTAAGACTTTCCTGTCATCCATATGTAATCTCTGAAAATAATGTCTTGCTATAATGCTGAATGTTTTCCAACAGTATGACTTTCCTGTTGTCTAACTAAATGAACTCGGTTAATTTTCGTTATGCACAATGATCTTTTATTGTGAGGAGCCATATGATGCAATTCTTTTTGCAATTTTCTTTGTGGGTTATACTTGAACAGCGTTTTTGTTAACACAATGGTAAGGGCGCACCAACCAAGAAACACTATTAAGTGTGAGCTGAAGATAATAAGTCACGCTTATGGTCTACAACAAGTTTTAGCAGTGTAATTGGTCTCCTAAAGAGCCAGGGAGGCTGTACAGCCTGTCAACATGACAGATCATTGTTTGTTTAATTCATCGAGAATAAATAATGCGGAGTAATAATAAATAAATATATCTAATAATTTGGAAGCTAAATAGAACATACAGGTTCTTACACAGAATGTCAGAACTTGTGAGAAATCAAACCCCCTCACCCTGCCAATAGATGTGAATCAAATAGAATGATTGTTTTGGAGATGTTTCAGGGTTATACTCCGTATATGTTAATTACAGCTTTATTCTTCTATTATGTTTTTTACTTGTGACTTATTCATGAACTGCTGGACTTGTCGTCGAAGTTTGGAGCCAATCATTGACCGAACTCTGTCCTTCATGATAGGGCGTTGCCAACACTTTGCCTGCTGAATGTGTTGCTAGAATGGATCCGGCATTGGTATGCGACAATTTCTTATCTTCACTTTTGCTTCTTCTGCTTTTACAAGAACCTTGCTCAACTGTTAACTGTTCTGCCCATAACCATCTTTCTCGTGATTCTCCAGTGTTTCTTCCCACATCAAATAATTAGAAGCATAAAGACTCCAATATTTCTTGTGAATCCAGCGTATGATTTTTGGCAGGTGAATTCCAATTACCCTTTTTTCTCTCTCTTTTATTTCTCCTTTTCTCTCTCTTTTTTATTTTTTAATCTTTTTCATTATATATGGTGGTGACTGAATTGGTCATTTGCAGATACAAAATGTGCTCGTACCAGCTAAACCAAGTCTCCATGGTGACTGGTGGAAATGCAGATTAAGCATTCAGAAATGCAGCCCTCATCAGATGGATATCCTACAAGGTAGTGACAGCTCCTTTTAGCAAATTTTGACCTCTGAATTATTCTTTTTGAAATTATTCTACAGCTGTAGTTTACTGTTTTGTTAAGTAGTCACCAATCATACCTTCCCGCTAAGAATTGTGCAGAATTTTCTTTGTTAAAGATCTCTATGAGTTTGTTCTGTAAAGATTAGGAAAATTTATAAAAACTACTCCCCCAATTTTCTTATCTTCCCATTTGCTTTTATGCGGTCTCCAACACGACACTTTGACTGCTTTTTCCGACACATATATAATTGTTTTTTGTTGAAAATAATATTTTGTGAAAGACATTTTTATGATAAATATCAATATTTTAATTTCATGTAATAATATTGTATTTCTCTACTTATTTAGGGTCAAAGTTT
>JAGPOY010005906.1:0-10677 GCA_018983105.1 Silene uniflora
TAAGTTTGTAATTTGAAACAATTAGTATTTTGACCCCGGCCTGCCTGGTAGCAGGAGGCCTTGAACATCTATGCCTGCTGTGCTAGCAGGTTAACTTTAATCATATTTTGAGCCTTATGGCAGGCTTTGTTTTAAAACCTTGTTCGGTTTCTAAGTTCTTACCATTAGGTAAACAGGTAAAACACTCTGTACAAAGTGCAAACAGATAGGTGTTAGCTTAATCGTAAAATAACGAGGAATGATTGTTAGCCAACTGGGGCGTTATTCAGAAAAGAGAGGTGAGCTAGCCAACTAGGGCGTCATTTAGGGAGGAGAGATGAACTAGCCAACTGGGGCGTCATTCAAGGCAAGTTTGTAGTCATTCTGGGACTTTAGGCATGCATGCGTTTTAGAGTGTACACTGTTAGATAATCAGATAGCTATCTTGGGGGTGCTCTCAGGGATACTGGTTGTTAGCCATGGGCTTTGTAACCTAGTTCCTTTCATGTCTGCCCGCCTGGTGGAGGCAATTTTCGCTGGCTAGACAAGTTGGGGCTGTCCTGCACCGGCCTGCCCCGCTTTTTACGAGTCTGACTCCTGCAGTACTAGTACCTGATAAGTAATGAAAAGTAGAGCGCAAAGTTCCTCTTTCATGAATCAAAAGACGCACCAGAGGGAAGCAGTTACCCGGTTCCAGTCCACAGAATCCTAAACTTAATCGGGATCCTGGGGGACCCAGAAACTAATCTGGATCCAGGAGGTTTCAGAACTTCAACTCTCTGACATTTTATGGTGATAAAAATAGAAAAATATAAAAAGGGGAAAAAGACAAAGAAATATAAAAGTAAATTATTTTATAAATTTGCAAAAGACCTACCCTTAAGTCTAGTGCTTTACTTATTTAATTTTTATTTGTTCATGGACTGCTGAGGTATTTTCTGCACTCTAACTTCCCAATCCTGTTTAGATATAATATCTATTCAGGTGGAGAATATTCCATGGTTTATGTATAAGCTAACCTTGTAGTGTCATGAGCCTATACGCGCCATAGCCAACTATACTCTCTACCTGGTATGGACCTTCCCATTGTAGGCGAATTTTCCTGCCTTATGGTTTTTGATGTTCTGGTAGACCTTTCTGAGGACCAAATCTCCGATTTGCAGGAACCTGACTTTGACGTTCTTGTTATAAGACCTGGCCACAACCTGTTTGTTTGAGGCTAGGTGTATGTATGCACTAGTTCGAAGTTCGTCAATTGTATCAAGATTCATGGCCATGTCGGTCTGGTTTTGTTCTAGCGTCTGGCACGCGTATCTGTGGGTTGAAACTAGAATCTCTGGTAGTATAACAGCCTCTGCCCCGAATACTAGGCTGAAAGGTGTCTGTCCTGTTGCCATCTTTGGTGCAGTTCTGTCTGCCCATAGGACCGAGGGAAGCTCGTCGGCCCACTTGCCTACTAGCTCATTTAGCTTCTTTCGGAGATTTTCAATAACGATTTTGTTGCTTGATTCGGCTTGACCGTTGGATTGTGGATTTCTGGGAGAAGATTTCTTCAGAGTTATGTTCCACCTGGCGCAGAAGCCTTCTGAATTGCAAGATATGAATTGTGAGCCGTTGTCACAGATGATTTCCAGTGGGATACCAAATCGGCTGATGATGTTTCTTTTCATGAAAGAAATCACATGTCTCTCCTTGATCGGTCCATAATTTGTAGTATTTTCCCTTAATATTAGCTCATGTTTTATACGATATTTGCACTATTATTTAGTGATTTATTGAGCTAATGCTTCCTTTTAGTTGTTTCGCTTGCATTTGCTAATTTTGCAGGAATCTAAGCATTTAGAGGCTTTTTCCACCATTTTGAGCAAGTAATTAGACTATGGCATGGCAAGATCATTTTGTGACGGGCCATATTACGTTTTACTAGCCTTATTAGTAAGAATGTAGGCAAATGAGAAGAGGAAGAGCAAAGGCTACATAAAGAGGTGGAGCAATTTGATCTTAAATGGATACTTGGAGCCCAAGGATTAGCTTTGAATGATGTACTTGGTGCCCAAGGAAGTCATTCACGAGCATTCAACCTAGGCTTAAAAGCTAGAAGACGGTTTCACTTGGCATTTACTCAAGAATTGAAGGCAATGGGCTCGGATACCAATGACCCCGATCGGGTTCACCTTGTCCCGATCGGGACGAGCCTGATCTAGGAGTTATTGCTATTTACGTTACACTTCTTGTTTACTATAAATAGGAGGTGTCGAGAAGGGCATTAGACATCAGTTTTTAGAGTAGATTAGAATCCTATTCTTATCTTAGTTTCTCATATAATTCTCTTAGAAAATCTCCTAGTTTAGCTTAGTAGTAATTTTAGTAGTACTCTAGTTATTAGCAATACAAATACAATACATTTCAATCTATTGCATTTCGATTCCTAGCTCCATTTCTATTCAAGTATTGATTCCAATTTCTATTTCCGATTCCAAGGTACTTTCTATTTATGTTATTAGCAATCATTACATTTGTTTACGTTTTATTTCATTTCGCTATGTTAGAGTAATTTCACCATCTAGGAATGGGTTGGATATATGATTATATAATTGCATGTGATTGAACTAAAAAGATCAACATTGTCTACTTTGTTTCCTATGAATACTTAGTATGTTCTAATCGGTTCCATTAGTCGAGAGGCGATGGTACTTGAAAAGTGCATATGTATGCATAGGTAGGGTGAACTAAACCGAGAGGTCAATGGATCATTCTATGGCTAATGAGACTAATATTGAGAAATGGGTGTCATTAGCCTAACTAGTTTACAATATTGTTTCTTTTGTGTTTATCATTGCCATTATATTTTCTAATGCCTAGCCATATTCCTAGATATTTCTTTTATCGTTGTTTAGTTATATTACAACCTCAATCCAATCAACCAAATCGTTTAAAGTCGACTAAGATATAATTCACCCCATAACAACCTTTAAATAACACCGAGCTCTCTGTGGAATTCGACCCCTATATACTACATTTATTTGTTGTGCCTAGGGTATCTTTGCGCGGGTGTGCGATAGCCCGTACCACTCCTTTATCTCAGGAAAAGCTTCTGCTTCAATCCACTTGGAGAAATAATCAGTCATTGCTAGCATATATGTCAGATTTCCTGGTGCCCGTGGTAATGGACCCACAATATCCATTCCCCACATCATGAATGGCCATGATGAGACAATGGGATGCATCAATTCTGATGGCTGATGGATGATAGGTGCAGACCTTTGACACGAGTCACACTTCTTTACGTATTGTACTGCATCTTCACGCATAGTCGACCAGAAGTAGCCTTGTCGTAGAGCTTTATTAGACAGACTCCTGCCCCCTGCATGGCTTCCACACTCACCAGAGAGGATGACATGCAGAACTGTCTGTGCTTCCTTTGTGTCTAGACATCTGAGATATGGTCCTGCTAGGGACTTCCTGAATAGCATATTGTCGATTAGTATGAACCTAGACGCCTTTATTCTGAAGCTTCTCATATCCTTCTTACTTCCCTGGAGTTTATCCTCTTTCAACCAATCTAGGTAAGGTTGACGCCAGTCAGTTTCTACCATGATTGGATCTATGACGTCATTAACTAGTATACCGGCCCCATTGGCCTGCTCTGGCTTGTGGAGGTCAGCTTCCGACTGGGGTTTTACTTCGCTTTCTTTGCTAATGGCTGGTTCCAGAACGTGGACAATAGGTATGTTGGACAATTCTGTTGGTTTAAAGGTTGATCCCAATGTAGCCAATGCGTCTGCTTCCACGTTCTGCTCCCTGGGAACTTGTGCTATGGCAAAGGTACTGAATTGCAAGGTGAGTTCCTTTGCAACTTTCAAGTAAGCTATCATCTTGGAATCTTTAGCCATGTAAGAGTCGTTCACGTGATTGACTATCAGCTGTGAATCACTGTACACCTGAATGTTCTTGATTTTCATCTCTAATGCCAGCTTCAACCCTAGCACTAGTGCCTCGTACTCTCCTTCGTTGTTCATTGCATTGAATTCACATTGTACTGCTTGAACTATTAGGTCTCCAGCTGGAGATCTTAATACCAGACCCACTCCAGCACCACGTGCATTAGAAGCACCATCTACGTTCAGGATCCAGGTTTTCGTTCTACCAACACCCTTTAAAGTCAGAATGTCCTTTTCTGCCCCAGCCCGAATGGCTGGGCTGAAGTCAGACACAAAATCTGCCAGGACCTGGGATTTGATAGCCGTTCATGGCTCGAATTGCAAGTAGTATCCACTTAAGTGTACTGCCCACTTAGCCATTCTACCAGACAGCTCAAGTATCTCATAATTGCTTTCAATGGGTAGTTGGTTACAACGCAGATCACATTGGCTTCGAAATAGGGGCGCAGTTTATATGAGGCGGTTACAAGCGCGAGAATAAGTGTTTCCAAAGACGTGTACCTGGTTTCAGTAGGGAGTAAGCTTTTACTTACGTAATAAACTGGATGCTGCGTTTTGTCCTGCTCCCTAACGAGAACCGCGCTTACTGCTGCCTCAGTGACGGAGAGGTAAAGGAGTAAGGTTTCTCCTGTCCCTGGTTTTGATAACAGGGGTGGAGTGCTGAGGTAGCTTTTCAGCTCCTGAAATGCTTTCTCATGCTCATCCGTCCATTCGAACCTCTTGCTCTTGCGTAATATATCGTAGAATAGTCTGCACCTATCTGATGATCTGGATATGAATCTGCTCAATGCTGCAACGTTCCCTACAAGTCGCTGAACATCTTTTGGACTCTGGGGAGATTCAAGTTGGAGCATTGCCTTGATCTGTTCCGTACAGGCCTCTATCCCTCTTTGTGTGACTATGTATCCCAGGAATTTGCCAGAGGGCACCCCGAATGTACACTTCGAAGGGTTCAGCTTCATCTTGTACTCTCTTAGGGTGGCGAAAGTATCAGCCAAGTGATCCATGTACATGTTTGCTTGCTTTGACTTGACTACCATATCATCGATGTATACTTTCATTGTCTTTCCAATCTGCCGTTTGAACATCATGTTGACCAACCTCTGGTAAGTAGATCATGCGTTCTTCAATCCGAGAGGCATCACGTTGTAGGAGTAGATTAATCTCTTAGAGATGAAGGCAGTCTTTTCCTGGTCAGCTGGGTCCATCTTCATTTGATTGTATCCGCTACAGGCGTCCAGGATCGTCAGCATCTCATGCCCTGATGTGGCGTCTACCATAGCGTCAATATGTGGCAAAGGAAAAGGATCCTTAGGACATGCTTTGTTCAGATCAGTGAAATCCACGCAGACACTCCACTTGCCATTTTTCTTGGGTACCACAACTACATTCGACAACCATTGCGGGTATTTGACTTCAATGATTTTCCCTGCTGCTAGCAGATTCTCTACTTCCTGATTGATGATCTTATTCCGTTCTTGTGCGAACTTTCTCCTTCTCTACTGTACTAGGTGGTATGTAGGGTCCATGCCAAGTTTATGTGTAATGACGGCAGGATCTATGCCTATCATGTCGTCGTGAGACTAGGCGAAGCAATCCATGTTTTTCTGCAAGAACTCGATTAGCTGCTGTCGTACGACGTCAGAGCATTCTATCCCCACGTACACTGTTCTGTCGGGATGCAGCTCGTCTAAGGTTATATGCTCCAGTTTGGCTGGTTCTGGCTTGATGTACACGTCATGGACAAACTGCTCCCTTAATTACTAGCGCCTCATATTCGACCTTGTTATTCGTACCGCTGCCATGCAATGTGGCTGCGAATTTCCATTCTCTTTCTATTGGAGACATAATAGTAATCCCAGCTCCTGACCCATCCAACATAAAAGATCTGTCGAAATACATCTCCAATGGCGTAGAATTATTATTTTCCGGCGTTTCCTTATCAAAACATGGGTGGTCAATAAGAAAGTCAGCCAACGCTTGACGTTTTATCGCCCTTTGTGGGACGTAGACCAAATCAAACTGTAGTAAATGTATGCTCCATTTACTTAGTCTTCCCTTTAACAATGGTTGCGATAACATGTGTTTCATAACATCTAACGCTGAGACGATTTCTATGGTATGTGCCATAAAATAATGCCTCAATTTGATCGAAGCGTCGTATAAACTCAAGCATACTTTCTCTAAATAAGAGTACCGTTGATCGGTATCTTGCAATATTCGGCTTAAATAAAATAGCGCTTGTTCAAAACCTTGCTCATTTTCCTGCAAAAGCATACAACCAATTGACTGGTCAGACGCTGACAAATATAACCGCAGCATTTTCCCAGCTTTTGGAGATATCAACACTGGTGGATTAATCAAATAATTTTTAATTTGATTAAACGCTTTTTGGTGGATATCATTCCAAATAAAAGCCTCTTCCTTCTTAAGGCGTAATAATGGGGAAAAAACCTTAGTTTTCCCTGCTAAATTGGCGATGAAACGCCTCACATAATTACCCTAATCCAAAAACCTTTGAAGTTCCGTTTTATTAGATGGAGGTTTAGCATCAATTACCGCTTTTGACTTATTCTTGTCAATTTCAATACCACGCTGATGGATCAAGAAACCAAGAAAACTCTCGGCGCTTACACCGAAAGCGCATTACATAGGATTCATTTTGAGATTGTACTTTCTCATCCGCTCAAAAGCTTGTCGTAAATGAGTAAGATGGTCATCAAATTCATTTGATTTTACATCCACATCATCTATGTATATTGCCATAGATTCTCCGATTAAATCATGAAAAATACAGTTCATTGTCCGCTAATACGTGGCGCCCGCATTTTTCAAATCGAAAGGTATGACTACCCATTCAACTTCCCTAATGACCCAGGACATCTAAACGCTATTTTATAACAATCTTGTTCCTCAATTTTAATTTGATAATACTCAACATATCCATCCATAAAGGTTAGATATTTATGTCTGTTAGTTGCATCAATTAAAATATCCGCAAGAGGCATCGGATATTCATCTTTTGATGTAGCCTTATTCAGGTCTCTGAAATCAATGCACACTCTAATCTTGCCATTCTTCTTAATGACTGGAACGATATTAGCTATCCATTCAACATATTTAACTGGTCGAATGAACCTAGCCTTTAGAAGCTTACTACCTTCTTCCTTTACCGCCTGGATGACTTCAGATGACATACTTCTTGGTTGTTGAATCACCGATTTCCATCCAGGTTTAATTGGCAAACGGTGTCTAGCCATGCTAAGATCAACACCAGGCATTTCGTGGTGCTCCCATGCGAAGCAATCCTTATATTCAAGTAGCATTTCTCTCATCGCTTCCTTTTCAAGCGCGGTCAAATTCTGACTCATATAAGTATACTTAGGTTCCTTTGAAGTACCAAGATTTACTTCTTCTAAAAGATCTTGTGATTCTTTTCGAATATCATCGCTCCTCACCCATGGCCTTTCTGCCCATGTTAAGGAAGGACTCAAATTACGATGTCCCGTTTTATGCGGACACAATTTATTAACTACTTCTATAGAAGATTTGTTGTCTCCAAACTTGTAATTATTATTAAATTGCAAACTCATTACAAAATTTGATAAAATGGAAACTCAAAAATTACTACATTCTAGCAATTAAACGGGAGTACACTCAACTCCTGAGCGTTTTCCTCCAGACCTTCTTCTTGAATGTCTTCTACTTCCTCTATTAGAACTCCATCGACATTGCAAGAGCCTTCTTGTTCCTCAAGGTCAATCAACTGCCATTGCTCCAACGCTTCAATTCTGGGTGATGTGATCTGCTTCTTAACATTAAGATTCAGGTTAGTCGCATTAATCTCGACCGTAGGTATATCGGCATAAACAATTTCATATCGTTTGCTATTCCACATCACTAATAATTGATGTAATGAAGAAGGTATAGAATAGGTTTTATGCAACCAACTTCTACCTAACAAGATGTTGTATGTGGTAATACTTCTAACCACATAGAAAGGCATAGTTTTGGTACATTACCCCACCTTTATTGCCAGCGAAATGGTCCCTTCACAACATTCTGTGATTCCTGTGAAACTAGTAACTGACACTTTACAAGGGGTAATATCCCTTTCTGTCTTTCCTATCATTTGAAGGATCGCTATCGATACTATATTAGCTGTAGCCCCATTATCAATTAAGGCTTTTCCTAGTACCTTATTTTCCACCTTGACTCTTATATAAAGTGGTTTGCAATGGTCTTTATCAATTCCCCTACGAACGAATAAAGCCTTAATAAACCCGTCCACTTCCTGGTCAGTCAGGTCTCTATCTAAGTCACTGCGGACAAAATTACTTGCAACAATATGTTTAGATGTACCTGAGATCACAGCATTCTGCTGACCAATAATTGCTCCGCCCTTAGCGCTGAATTCCCTTGGTAACATGGTCGCCATCATACATTCTACGGACCCAGGGTCAAAAGATCCAAATTGAATTGGCTGAGGCTGAAGATCCGCGTCCGTGACCAACAAATCTAGTTCAGAATCAGAGAAGTCCTTCAGATCATCCTCCTCCTTTTCGGTCCCAATTACTTGGTCACTGAGCTTATTAATTGCATTGACACAAGCTTCAATACTTGCATCAATCCCCTTTTCTTCTTCCAATTTCTTGTCCTGCTCTCTTAAATCAGACACCATGGCTTCTTGCATTAACTGCATCTCAACTTTAGCACGAGCGTTAGCTTCCGTGGCTTTAGCCTGCTTCTTCCTTTGGCTCTTGGTAATATCCTTTCCCTTGAGCGGAGTCACTTGATTTACAAGTTTTAGTTCTCCCAGCGGCTTCGTGACAATTTCCAATACCTGCTTGCCCTTAGGACCTTTGCTCGAGCTTCCAGCCTCAAGATCCCTTATCCTCTTCCGACTGGCGTTGATAAGCAAGTACCCATTTAGGGTCATTCGGTATGGCCTGACTCCATACCAATTCAAAGAGCAGTATGTCTGCACACCCGAAACACATGTTCCTCCTGAGATTTTTCATGCTCATAACCAACCGTGCATAGGTTGGATCAAGTTCCAAGGTTTCCTTGTAGGTCTTAGTGGCCACTCCCTCATCTGCTTTTCCAGATTTCCCTTTGATAGCCTCCAAAATCTTGTCCTTCCCTGGAAGATCCAGTGCTTCTTTATCAATTGGTAAGAGAGTGATTCTCCCTTTCTACACCAACATGGCTACAAAAGCCCTGAACGCCTGGCACTTATCTGTAGTGTGGAGTTCAGTCATATGCCACTTGCAAATTCCTTCCATTTCCATATTCTCCACTTTCGGGAAGATCAACAAACGCTGGTCCACCAAAGCGTCAAACAAGCGCTGAGCTCGTTCTTCCTGCAAATCATCCGCATAAATAATTGACTTAGAGAAATCAAACATATTGCATTCGACATTCAAAACCGAAAATGGATCATCATCGTTCTTGACATTGTCTTCATTTGAGAACAAAATTCGACCATTATCAATCAAATCCTGGAAAACATTACGAAATACAAAACAGTCATTTGTAGTGTGTGACCGAGCATTATGCCATAAACAAAGAGTTTTCCCTTTTGTTTCTTGCGCTGAGGGAACTTTATGATTCCCTTTTAGTCGAATAATATTATTGGCATGTAAGTGCCTGAATATTTCTTCTCCTTTCATTATATTAAACGTATAAAGACGTTTCTTACTATTTTTCATATCTCTACTGGCAGAGACTTCTTTCTTTTCTAATATTGGACACTGATACGGAGGACCTTTTGAGATTTTTGCTAAATTTATTTCACAAAACTCCTCTTCTTCTTCCAAATTCATACAGTTAAACGCTCTATGTTTCTGTTGGCTTTCTTCGCACAACACTTGTTCATATTTACAACTGATTCCGTAAGTTTCATGAAATTTCTAAAGATGATTCCGGCCATTGAATCGCTTTCTAAAAGGTATGGCCAAACCATCCTGGGAGATCCGTATAAACTCGCCTTCAGGCAGATTTAAATGACATCTGATCTTAGCATTTTTAAATCTAGTTAAATATTCATCAACAGATTCTCCTGTCTTCTGTTGAATTCTTGTTAGATTGCAAATAGTTATACGAGGGTCTATCATAGTGAAATAATTATGAAATTGATTCTTCATAGTTTCCCAATCCGGAATTGAATTGGGCGCTAAATGAACATACCAACTGAAGGCAGTTTTAGTTAACGAACTAGGAAATAATCTCAATTTCAGGTAATCATTATCCGAAGCCTCTCTACATTGACTCGTAAATCGAGTCAAATGTTCCATGGTCGACATCCCCGTCTCCAGAGAACAAAGTAAAATCAGGAATTTTATATCCTGGCGGATATGAATATTGTCTGTCCACCCATTCAGGATACGGATTTTCATGTCGTACCCGCTGATTTCTTTGATTTCCGGTGTTCATATAATTTACAATCATATGTTCAACCTGCGCCATAAATGGCATCAGAATAGCACCATAGGTTTGTCCTTGATCAGGAAATTGGTCAGGTGTATACTGATAAAATGGGTTCCTAGGGTCCCCTCTTGCTCTAGCATAGGGATTGTTACGGCCCGCGTGGCTAAGGTTTTGCCCGTGGAAACGTGAATCATTGTGTCCAATATCATTACCAACATTCACTTGCCCTCTGAAATCCTGAGGCTCTGAGGTCCACCTATGACCCATCCAATCGCTCATGTATGGGGGAGGTTATGTGCGGTTATCCCTTATGGGATAGCCCAATGGA
>JAGPOY010005907.1:0-10677 GCA_018983105.1 Silene uniflora
TAATATGTTGCATTATATATATAAAAAGCATGTGTGGATCGATTCCCTTGGACTCTCTTTTATTATTGTTAATTAGTTATTACAAATCAACCAACAAATCAATCGATAAAACCTTGATAGAAAAGCATCTTACGATTCACTTTATAATAGCCGTTTTCTCTGTGGAATTCGACCCCTATATACTACATTAATTTGTTGTGCCTAGGGTATCTTTGCATAGGTGTGCGATAACCTGTGTCAGTTACCCAGGCATCCAAGAGTCAGCCGCCACCGACAACAAAAGTCCCTGTAGCCACAACACAACCTGTTGTCATCAGAGATCCAGAGGTCAGTGTGCTAGACCAGGCCGTACAGCAGTCAACTCCTAACACGACACATACGCTAGAGGGAACATTGGCAGCTCTGCAAACCTCGGTGGAGGCATTAAGGAAGGAGAATCGAAGCCAGAAGGTAACAGCATTAAAGGAGAATATGAGGATCTGGTCACACCTAGACACCATACGTGCACGAGCAATGGAGCAGTCAAGGGACCAGGACTCCCCAGACCGTGCAACACTAGAGGACCAGCCAGACGCTGACGTCCCAGAGGGTACGACATGCGCGTTCCCATCTGAACTAGTTACGCGATTGAATTTGGGAGTCACGCCAACAATCGGTCAACCTGCGTACCTGCACCAGGAGCAACTACCAGCCGATCAGGGCACTGGGGCAATTAACATGACGCCAATTACCTCGGCTAGAATACCTCAGGCACCCCTCGTCAATCAGCAGGTAGCTCCAATGTTCGGGCGACAGCAGACCCCGGGATATTACCAGCATACTCAGATGCCTGTTCCGCATACGGGGAACCACATGATATCAGCTATACAGTATCCGACTCCGACACCTACCTGGAATGGGGGGCAAATGCCAGGCTACAATCAGCCCACCCCCGGACCCTAGACGGATTACCAGCGATACTTGGAAAACCAGTACAATGAGCTGAAGGATATGATGTACAGGATACCAGGGATGCCAACTCCCATAAAAAAGGCTACGCTAGAAAGCTACGCTGATTCACCATTCATTGATCAACTTGCGCTGACGCCAGTTCCAAAGGGGTTTAATGCACCTACAATGTTATTATACGATGGAACCGCAGACCCAATTGATCATGTTAGCCAATACAAGCAGAAGATGATTGTCATTACGGCAGTAGGACCATTGAAGGAGGCATGCATGTGCAAGGGATTTGGCTCTACTCTGTCTAGAGCAGCTTTGCAGTAGTTCGTAAGCCTGCCTAACAAGACTATAGCCTCGTTTGCCGAGCTAGTCAACGTCTTTGTACAACAATTCTCCAGCAGCAGAAAGCCACAGAAGCAGACAAGTGACCTGCACAGAATAGTGCAACGGTTCGAGGAGACAACAAGAGAATACATGAATCGATTCAACAAAGAAAACGTGTCCAGTAAGAACTGCGACACCGCAACAGCAATATAAGCTTTCCGACAGGAGCTGTACGAGGATTTTGACTTATACAAGGAGATGACACGAAACCCCTGCCGCAGATTCGAGGAAGTACAAGCTAGGGTAGAGCCAGCCATGCGGTACGAAGAAGACCTCAGAGCCAGGAAAAAAGGAGTAGGAGTTATCAGGGGAAGGAAAGAAGCAGCAAGAGAAGAGAAAGCTAAACCCTATAGCAGGCCAGTGCTAAAGGTGACTGGAGAATACACGGGCTACAGGGATGATCAGAAGTTGCCACCAAAATATGAGGAGTATGGATTCAGCACTGGGATCTCAGGCCTCCTGAAAGCACTCAGAGATTTGGGAGATAAGGTTAGATGGCCCAGACCACCAAACGAAAGTCAGAGTTTCAGGAAGGGCGCCAGCAAGAAGTGTGAGTTCCATCAGGACATAGGGCATACAACAGCAGACTGCTTCACCATGAGGCAAGAGGTGCACAATCAGTACAAGAAAGGGAATCTCGACCACCTGTTAACACGTGGGGGGAAGAGAGATAAAGTCAGCACAGCACAACAAACTCTGCCTTCACAACCTCTCATCTGTACCAGGACCATAAACGTGATAACAGGTGGCTCGGATATCTGTGGTCTGACCTATTCTGCTGCAAAGAGGCGCGCTACGCAGCTAAAGGGAGATAGGCCAGAGACATCTTATTAGGTTAGCCACGAAAATATGCCTACTATCATATTCGGCGAAGTAGACGCAAAGGACGGCAACGAGGAGCACCACGATACACTTGTAATCACACTATCAATAGGCAACTGCACAGTGGAGAAAATCCTGGTTGACACAGGAAGCTCGGTAAACGTGATCATGATGGATACTCTGTAGCGAATGGGCTTCAACGAAGCAGACCTACAAAGGAAGGCTGTACCACTGGTAGGATTCAGCGGCGAGACAGCACACTCCCTAGGAGAGATGGTAATTCCTACCTATATTGGAGGAATTAACAAGCAAGTCAAGTACCTAATCATCAATGGTCCATCAACATACAACGTTATTCTGGGAAGGCCGTGGTTGCACGAAATGAAGGCAGTGCCATCCACCTATCACCAGTGCGTGAAGTTTCCAGCACCATGGGGAGTGGTAGAAATCCGAGGAAATCAGGAGGACGCTAGAGTATGTTACAAGCAGGCTCTTAAGAGCACTGCTTCCCTGCCAGCATAACAATTAAGGGAGCAGTTTGTCCAGGACGTGTACATAGAGCCCGAACCAGTTAAGCTGGAGCAGATAAACCTGGATAAGCTGCATCCCGACAGAACAGTGTACGTGGGGGCAGAAGGTTCTGACACCGTGAGACAGCAGCTAATCAAGTTCTTACAAGAAAACATGGATTGCTTCGCCTGGTCGCACGACGACATGATAGGCATAGATCCTTCTGTCATCACACACAAACTTGGTGTGGATCCTGCCTACCGCCCAGTACAACAGAGAAGGAGGAAGTTCGCGCCAGAACGCAATGAGATCATCAATCAGGAGGTAGATAATCTGCTAGCAGCAGGAAAAGTCAGGGAAGTAAAGTACCCCCAGTGGTTATCAAACGTGGTGGTGGTGCCCAAGAAGAATGGCAAGTGGAGGGTCTGCGTGGACTTCACCGATTTGAACAAGGCATGTCCCAAGGATCCCTTCCCTTTGCAACATATTGACGCCATGGTAGACGCCACGACAAGAGATGAAATACTGATATGCCTAGACGCCTGGAGTGGATACAACCAAATCAAAATGGATCCAGCTGATCAAGAGAAAACTGCCTTCATGTCTGAAAGAGGAATCTACTATTACAATGTAATGCCTTTCGGATTGAAGAACGCAGGGTCTACCTACCAGAGGCTGGTTGACAGGATGTTCAAACAGCAGATTGGAAAGACAATGGAGGTATACATAGACGATACGGTGGTCAAGTCAAAGCAAGCAAGCATGCACATGGATCACCTGGCTGATACTTTCGCCACTCTAAGAGAATACAAGATGAAGCTAAATCCTACAAAGTGTACCTTTGGGGTACCTTCTGGCAAATTCCTGGGGTACATAGTCACACAAAGAGGTATAGAGGCCAGCACGGAAGAGATTAAAGCAGTACTCCAGGTCGAGTCTCCCTACAGTCCAAAAGACGTTCAACGACTCACAGGGAAGGTGGCAGCATTGAGTAGATTCATATCAAGATCATCAGACAGATGGAGACCTTAGCACACCAACCCTATTGTCGAAGCCAGAGGCAGGGGAAGACTTACTCCTTTACCTCTCAATTACGGAGGCAACTGTAAGCGCGGTTCTCGTCAGGGAGCAGGACAAGACGCAACATCCTGTTTATTATGTGAGCAAAAGCCTACTTCCTACCGAAACCACGTACACATCTCTGGAGAAACTAATTCTAGTACTAGTAACTGCCTCATATAAATTGCGCCCCTATTTCGAAGCCCATGTGATTCATGTCATTACCAACTACCCGGTAAAACCAATCATGCGAAAAACCAGATCTGTCTGGCAGAATGGCTAGGTGGGCAGTAGGAAGCGCTAGTGCTAGGATTGAAGATGGCACTGGAGCTGAAAATAAAAAACATCCAGGTGTGTAGCGATTCCCAGCTGATAGTCAATCATGTGAATGACTCCTACATGGCTAAGATCCCAAGATGATAACATATTTGAAAGTCGCAAAAGCGCTCACCTTGCAGTTCAGAACCTTCGCCATAACATAAGTTCCCAGAGAACAGAACGTGGAAGCAGACGCATTGGCCACATTAGGGTCAACTTTCAGGCCAACAGAACTGTCCAACATACCTATCGTCCATGTCCTGGAACCAGCAATTGACAGAGAGAATGAAGCTGATGTAGAGGAGACGAAACAGGCTAATGAAGCTGGTATACTGGTACACAGCGTCACAGATCCAGCCATGGAAGAAACAGACTGGCGTCGACCTTACCTGGATTGGCTTAAAGATGATAAACTCTAGGGAAGTAAGAAGGATATGAGAAGCTTCAGAATAAAGGCATCCAGGTTCATACTAATCGATAACATGCTATTTAAAAAGTCCCTAGCAGGACCATATCTTAGGTGCCTGGACGCAGAGGAAGCACAGACTGTTCTACATGCCATCCACTCTGGTGAGTGTGGAAACCATGCAGGGGGCAGGAGTCTGTCTAATAAAGCTCTACGACAAGGATACTTTTGGCCAACTATGCGTGAAGACGCAGTGCAATATGTGAAGAAGTGTGACTCATGTCAAAGATCTGCACCTATCATCCATCAGCCAGCAGAATTAATGCATCCCATTGTCTCACCATGGCCATTCATGATATGGGGCATGGATGTTGTGGGGCCACTACCACGGGCACCCGGAAACTTGACATACATGCTAGCAATGACTGATTACTTCTCCAAGTGGATTGAGGCAGAAGCTTTTCCTGAGATAAATGAGAGACATGTGATTTCCTTCATCAAGAGAAACATCATCAGCCGATTTGTTATCCCATTGGAATCATCTGTGACAACGGTTCACAATTCATATCTGACAATTCCGAAGGCTTCTGCGCCAGGTGGAACATAACTCTGAAGAAATCTGCTTCCAGAAATCCACAATCCAATGGCCAAGCTGAATCCAGCAACAAAACTGTGATTGAAAATCTCCGAAAGAAGCTAAATGAGCTAGGAGGCAAGTGGGCCGATGAGCTCCCCTTGGTTCTATGGGTAGACAGAACTACACCAAAGATGGCGACAGGACAGACACCTTTCAGGCTAGTATTCGGGGCAGAGGCTGTTATCCCATCAGAAATTCTAGTTCCTATCCACAGATACGCGTTCCAGACGCTAGAACAGAACCTGATTGACGTGGCCAGGAATCTTGATACAATTGACGATCTCAGAACTAACGCGTCCACACGCCTAACCTCATACAAACAGGCTGTGGTCAGGTCTTACAACAAGAACGTCAAAGTCAGGATTCTGCAGATTGGGGACCTAGTCCTCAGAAAATTCTTCCAGAACACCAAAACCATAAGCCACGTAAATTTGCCTACAAATGGGAAGGTCCATACCAGGTAGAGAGTATAGTTGGCTATGGCGCGTATAGGCTCATGACACTACAAGGTTAGCTTATACATAAACCATGGAATATTCTCCTCCTGAAGAGATACTACACCTAACAGGATTGGGAAGCTAGTGTGCAGAAAATACCTCAGCAGTCCATGAACAAATAAAAATTAAATAAGTAAAGCACTAGACTTAGGGGTAGGTCTTTTGCAAGTTTATAAAATAAATCTTTTATATTTCTTTGTCTTTTTTCCCCTTTTTTTATCTCTTTCATTATTTATTTTATCTTTATCACTAAAAATATCAGAGAGTTACAGTTCTGAACTTCCTGGATTCAGATTAGTTTTTGGGTCCCCCAGCGTCCCGATTAATTTCAGGATTCTTTGGACTGGGACCAGGTAACTGCTTCCCTCTGGTGCGTCTTTTGATTCATGGACGAGGAACTTTGCACTCTGCTTTTCATTACTTAACAGGCACACGTACTTCAGGAAGGCTGACTCCTAACAAGAGTTAAGACCCCTAAACAGCGGGGCAGGCCGGTGCAAAGATAGCCCCAACTTGTCTAGCCAGCCACAAGTGCCTCCACCAGGCGGGCAGACACGAAAGAAACTAGGTTACACAACCCATGGCTAACAACCAGTATCCCTGAGAACACCCCCAAGATAGCTATCTGATTCCTTACAGTGTACACTCTAAACCGCATGCATGCTCCAAAGTCCCAGAAACGACTACAAACTTGCCTTGAATGACGCCCTAGACGGCTAGTTCATCTCACCTGAATAACGCCCCAGATGGCTAGAATTCAACTCTCTCACCTGAATAACGCCCCAGACGGCTAGAATTCAACTCTCTTATCTGAATAAAGCCCTAGACGGCTATAATTCAATTTTCTCACCTGAATAACGCCCTGAGTGGCTAACATTCAATTTGTCTATATTTTTAAACGCCACAGACGGCTAATTCGCCCTACTCTCCTGAATAACGCCCCTGCTGGCTAACAATCATTTTTCGTTGCTCTCTAACACCTATCTGTTTGCACCTTGTGTAGATTACCTACCTGTTTATCTCGACGGTAAGAATTTCGAAACCAAAAACGAGGTTTCACAATTGAGCCTGCCATCAGGCTCAAAATATAATAAGGTTACCTGCTAACCTGGAAGGCACAAATGTTTAAAAGACCCCTTGCTACCAGGCAAGCCAGGGTCAAACAAACAATAAATTGTTTCAAATTGCAACTTAAGCCATGCAGGGCTGAAAACACCATTGTCCAAAAACTAACAACCAGCTTAAAAAATTTCGAGGGGGGGATGGGGCACCTACACCAGCTCTGCTCTGCCCTCTACTGCCTCCTCTTGCTGAATTTACTGTGCAGGGTCCGCCAAAGGCTGAGTAGCAGCAGCTACCTCTTCAGGAGTTGAAACAGCCTTATCTGCAAATTCTGCAGCTGTCACCTCCTCAGCCTCCGCCACAGCAGCCTCTCCAATCTGAACAACAGCAGTAGCAGACTCCACCTCGCCAGCCTCGGGAATCAGGTTCCTGAGACCAGGAGGCATTGGGAACTCTTCCTGCAACAGCCTCTCCTCCTCTTCCAAATTCCAGGAAGTATGCTCTCCATTAGCCACAGCCACTACCAAGTCCGAGAGCTCCTTGATCCTGTTCTCAGCCCGGGTCAGATTATCAGATAGAGTCTGGCACATCTCCTCCACGCGGGCCACCTAAGCTGCACCCTCCTGAATCTTGCTCCTTTGCTCCACCATCAGCTTCCTGCCCTCAGCAATCTTCTCCTTCAGAGCAGCATACTCCTCTATCAGCCTCCTGTTCTGAGCATTCAAAGCAGCGCCCTCGGTCCTACCTCTCTTGACCACCCTCCACGAATGAAGAGCATGCTGCAGTGCCTGCCAGGTATATATAAAAATTAGACGTCTAGTTCTTTATGACAAGGGATGCAAGATGAAAAACAAAGCAAAGCAGAAAAGAGCGCATACTGTAAAGGCCTTCACACAGCCCATGGCAATAGAGTCCTCCGGATGCAGATCATCAAGATTCATATGAAAGACCGGCAGGACGAATTGCTCAAGCTGGGGCCAATAAGGCGTATGGTCAGTATCCCCAAACAACATTGGGACGCGGATACCATACTCCGGCTCCTCCTCAGCAGCAGCATCTGGCTCTAGCCGAGCCATGGGAGTCGCTTCAACAGCTTGAGGCACGGGACGAGGAGTAGCCCTGGTTCCCACTCGCGGGGTAACCTGGGGCACAGGAGATTCAACTGCTAACCTCTTGGAAGCAGGAGCAGAAGAGAAAGCACTGCCAGCAGCCCTTTTCCTGGCGCTTTCAACTAAAGAGTGCAGGGCGTTGAAGGGAGTGCTACCTATTACCAGAAATCAGAAGCACATCAACCTATACACCTCTGGAGCCACAATCATCAGAGAAATTTAACAAAAATACTCAGAAGGGTACCTGAGGCCATTGATCGAGCAGGAGATGGAGCAGTGAAGGAGACCTAAGGGGCAAAACCAGCAAGCAGATCTGGAAACTTCCTCTTATCAACATGGATGAAGAAGGGCTTGGCAACAGATTCCTCCTCGCAATCAGATCTGAATAGCGAAATTGGCGCTACATGCAAGAAGAGGGTAAGCATGTAAGCAAAATAATAATGCATGCAAAACACAAAACGAAAGAAGCATACTTGTTCGGCTAATCCAGTCCTCAAAAATGTAATTGTTCGAGGCGTCAAGACAGTCAGTCCTTAAATAGAAGAACTTCTGATACCAGTCATCGTTCTTTGACCGGGAAGGCATAGACAAAACGCTCTCACAACCATCTCTCAGGCGAAGGGTGTACTGACCCTTCCCCAAAGAACGGCAAGAAAACCGCCATGCTAGATCCTCGAGGCTGATGTCAGCCCCCAAGACCTTACTCAGAGCGAGGGAAGAAAGCAGGATACTCCAAGCATGTGGATTTATTTGGGCGACAGCAAAGCGATTTGAATGGAGAAAATCTTGAATCAAAACAGGAAAAGGGAATTTTAAGCCGATGGTGAAGGGGTAGAGATAAAGACAGATCCACCCACGGCGGGAGAAGTCAACCTTTTGTCCCGACAAGGGGATATGAATCTCCACCTCGTCACCAAGGCCGAGCAAGTTTTTAATTAAGGGGATGTCGGCGGCTGTGAGGATTGAATCACAGTCGTGGGGATGTTTAAGGATTCTCTGCGAGGGGAAATCCTCATCAGGTTCGAGGTTGATCGGAGACGAAGACGAAGAGGCGGAATGACGCAAGTTCCTTCTCACCATTTTTTATCAAATGAAAAAGTAAGTTGAAAATAGAAGGTGATGATTTGATTACCTGAAAAGATGAATGGCAAGAGAAAGATGATGAGCAAGAAAGAAGAGGAAATTTGAAATAAATTGAAAATGAAGAGAAGAGAGGGAGGCGGCAGTAGTTATGAAGGGTAATGATGGAGAATCGGTTGAGGTAGTGCGTGGGGAAAAGCATAAATTGAATGAGACCTAATAATTTCCCGATCAACTGCATGAAGATGTGTTACGCAAGAAATTTGGGGCAAACTGTTTGGGTAAAAATCACGCTACTAACCAAAGACACCAGAAGCAGCCTGGCTCCAGATAATTCCGTACAACAGACCAAGTCTGGCGTCCAATACTCCAGATGGATCAGATAGCAGGTTGGCGAATTAAAGGATATGACGACCCCAGAATATGGAGATTATGGAATAGGGAATATTCATGATATTGGAGCCGTGAAATAAGAAAAGCGCAGAATAGAAAAGAGATCTAAGGATGACTATACCCTAAACTGGAGAAGGAAATATTCAGCGTGAAGATGAAGAAAGGAAACCCTAGATGTGAAGTTCTACTATAAAAGCAACGGATGCAACACAACTAGAGGAGATTATTACATACGCCCTACGTACAATACACGTTGTAACTCTGTCTCTCTAAGCCACACGCATCATCATTGTAATCGCCACTCTCGTGCCCTAGAAAGATCATAGTGAAACTCCTTGGAGGGATATCGTCTCCCTCCCGCGGTTGTTCCCACATTTGGTTTTCCGCGTCACCAAATCTTGGTGTCTTGTTCCTTAGTTTTTATTTCTTGTTTTACTTCGTATTGTTTTACTCTACGTTAATCTACCATCACGAATAACTAAACCATACTAAAAATAGTAAACTCAACCTACCTTGACCCCCATCAAGTAAACGGTAGAAAAAAACCAAAACAGATTTTCATAATTTTTTTTTATTTTTTTGATTTTCTATTTAAGTGAAATGTCTCATTTCTCATTCCCACACTTAAATCGGACATTGTCCTCAATGTTCAAATGGATATAAGAATTGAGTAGGCATGATAATGAATGAAATTTTGGATCCATCAAATAGTTCCCCGGAATTTGTTTGTAAACCTTTGAATCATTAAATTTTGGATCAAGATGTCTAGCTAGGCGAGTGATCATCGCCCCATTCACAATAAATATATTTTGATTCTCTTTGTTGCTTAAATCCAACCAAACATCGAGCAAAATCTTGAACAAATGGAGACTAGGTGTCTCCTTTCCAACCATTAGGCTCATATCAAGGATGGCAAGGTCAAGGTTGTTGAAGTTACTACCTTCCTTCCTAGCCAAAATAGTATTGGCCACAGAACGATGCCAAATCCTAATTCCCGGATAGTGTACCAACAAAGCCGATCGAACAAAGCTTATAGCCCTCGAATTCATGCCCCAAAATAGCTGAAAATACCTCATGCAATCAAAGTTCCAACCTATCTATGTTCAACATAACTAACTACTACAACTTACTAGATAGGGTGAGTTGTTTTTGGGATGTAGTTTGTTTGTTGGTTAATCAAATGAAAGGCCAAGGCTCAAAGTGAGTTCACAAAAATGATAATGATGGAAGGGTATAAACAAAAGCTATATGGCTATATATGTGAGGTTCATGTGTATATTACCTTCAAAAATGTGTGCAAAAACGTTTCTCTACGACATCAAGGAACGAGCGCCATTCTTATGCGTTTTGACATAACATACCATGCAAGGAGACCTACACACTCAATCCTAGACGGGACCGGTTTGATGGGCCAGCCAAAAAGAGGCCCTGTCCTCGCAATAAGAGTAGGTACGTGTT
>JAGPOY010005908.1:0-10676 GCA_018983105.1 Silene uniflora
ACTGACCACGTGTCACACAGCATTGGGCTGCTAGACCCTCTCGGCCTGGCAACCAGCCAGCCGAGGGACTCTCTCGGCCTGGCAACCTGCCAGCCGAGGGACGCATACGGCCTCGGTGCTCACTGACCTCAAGTCACACAGCACTGAGCTACTTGGGTCTCGGCCTGGCAACCAGCCAGCCGAGGGACTCTCTCGGCCTGACATCAAGCCAGCCGAGAGACGCTTACGCGAGCTCACATCTAGCCGACGGGGCACGTAGACAATGCGTGCCTGCCGGCCTGCCATGAGTCCACACGGCGAAGGGCAGAAAAGACATTCCACTTGCTACGTCCACTTGGCCACTTGTTGCATCCACTTGGCCACTACAGGACAAAAGGGGAAGTCTATAAATACTCCATCACTCTCAACGTGAAAAGGATCGAACATCTCAACCATCACATATCAAACCTCTCTCATCATTTGGTATCAACTCTCTTATATCTCCTCAATCACACTTATCTTTAAGTCACTGACTTGAGCGTCGGAGTGAGTTCGCACGGCCCCAAGCCGTGCCCTCCGTTTGTTCATTTTGCAGGAAGATACAAGAGTCCGGTAGCCTTCATCCACATCTTACGAGCTTACGTGTACTACAAACTTGCTCCCATAATTACCCTCGTAATTACACCCGGAACAGTTGCATATATACTTACATCATGTTGTACAGAAAGGAGCAATGGAGCTCCGTCAGAGAGAAAAAGACGCCGATTCCTTACAAGGCACTCCGCAGGAAATAGCAAAGTTGAAGGAGGAGATACATCGGTCACATGAAATTCAACTTGTGCGGATTACTGAAATGGTTCTTCTCTTCTTCAACTTATTAGAATTTGATTTGATGTTTAAACAACACAAGTTTGGTGTTGCGCTTTACTTTATATGTTTTTTTTTCCCCTTTTGAAGGTCGAGTTGAAATGGAGAGAGACGATTAAAATGCTTGAAGAACAGAGAGAGAAAACTAAAAAGCTTGAAGAACAGTTGGCTCATGAGCGCGCTGGTCGGGGACAATCAAATGAGGAGATTAAGGAACTCCGAGAGAAGTTAAGGGTACAGACGGAGTTAGCTGAACAGAAGAAATGCTCTATTCTCTAATTAACAAACTCTTATTATCTAAGCTCGGAATTTTGGATTTTCGCATTCTTGATTTAAGTTTAAGAAATAAATGGATTGATTTTGGATTGTGGTATGTATATATAATACTCTTACGATACTTGGCTTAGCCAAGTTTGTGATTGATCGAACCCTCGTGTTTTTGTATATTGCCTCTTTGATGGATTAATTGAAAAAAAAAAAGGTTGCAATTGAATGGACTAGGCTATTACACAATTAATTACTCGTATTTAATTTATTTATTTTTGTACAAATGAGGGGCGAACCCCGAATACTAAGGAGCTATTAGATGGGAAATAGCCACCCAAAGAATATCTTAACGCATGATCGTACGAAGCTCCCCCGAAGGATTGTCGACGATGGTAACATTGGTTCTCGATTTGACTCTCTGATTTGCTACTCAATCCACGGCGCCGCTCTGTTAGCTTTCCTATAGCTATGTTCTAGTTACACCGTCCAGCTATCGCCTAAGGTCTTTGCATTTTTTACCAAAGCACAGAGATTATTACTTATTAATTGGTAACCTTAAGTGTATTGATAGGTTCTTCTTTTGTTCATTTTGTCTTGTATTTTAAGACCCTACTCGCTGTAGGTCTTGGGTGCAAACCCGTTTTATTATCAAAAAAAAAAAGTAATTGGTACTCTTTGATGAGCTTAATACAAGGAGAATTATCCATAGAACAAGTAGCTTATTCCCCCCATCAGGAGTACTAGTTTGTACGTAATTCTTCTTCATACTCGTATTATATACGAGTATTTATTATAGATTTACAGAAAAACAATCATGTCATTAGACTATGTACAATGGCATTCATCTTTTCAAAGATGAAGGAGAAATATGGAAGATGATGGAGATGATGGTCCACAACAATGAAATATGTAAGATGGTGAAGATGATGGAGATGAATAAATTCACAAAGTAGAATAGTGTGGTGAATATTTGGTTGTCATTATGGGTGGATCATTTTTTTTTTTTTTATTATTGTTTATTACTTTAACCAATAAAATTATAACAAGTGTCAAATGGTCCTTTTAATTTTTTGTGAATGCAATCAACAACTTTTTGCTTCTCCCCAACGGAAATGAATATACTCCCTCCATTCAACTTTTATCACCCCATTTCAATATAATATATCTCACATATATTGGACAAATGGGGTGATAATTTATGAATGGAGGGAATAATATGTTTGGTTAAACTTTTTGAATAAATAAAAATGTGTGGGGTAACATAAAGTAAGAAAAAGAGTAAGTTAAATAATTTATTGTTGTAGAGAACAAATGAATGATATTTGGTGAAGGTTAAAAGTTGAGGTGGATGAGTGAGAAATGATGAAAGAGGGTAAGATGATGGAAAAACTTGGTTCATTGTTGTACATAGTCTTACCCTTGTTGATAATGACCCAACAAGTCAACAATACAAGCTAAGTCTCATACTCCGTATTATTTTTCACCGTCTCACAAATTTAAATAATTTCAGAGTGACATTGTACCTTTAAGTTTGGGGAAAAGGTCAAGCTGACATGCTAGAATGAATGAAATTATAGGAGGTTGAAAAGTACAGACAGAGTATATCATATACGAGCACGTACTACATAACATCATACTCCCTCCTATTCACTATAATTGTCCCTTTTGGGTTTGGCACGGTACTTAAGAAAATTATTAGAATAAGAGTAAAAGAGTTTTGTGGGGTTGGTGATAAGAGAGAGGGGTGAATTATTATGAATTAAATAAGGAATTGTGGGACCAAAATATTAAAGAAAATAATAAAATAGGAGTAAAAGAGTTGTGTGGGGTTTGGTGAGAGGAGAGAGGGATGAATAAAATATGTATAAAAGTTACCAAAAAAGAAAAGGGGACAATTACTTGAATAATCCGTTTATGGAAAAAGGGACAATTATAGTGAATAGGAGGGAGTACTTGTATAACTCAACCAAACATAAAAATGAATCGAATCCATTTCAAAGACGTCTTCCACTTTAATTTTCATTAATATTCTTGTTATCTTACACTCTCAATCCTTTGATTAAAATACTCCTCACAGTGAATATAAAAACTGAATAAATGATCGAGACAAAGAAAAAACTATATAGTCGCAATATCCGATCGATCTTGTTTCGTCGTTATGATAGTTCGACTAGCTACTTAGCTAGTGGATATGTGCAATAGAAATGTGAGGATAAGTATCAATGTCGCTAGTTTATTAAAACACTCAAATCTTGGTCAATTTGGCAACTTATTAGGTACAATTTTTATTTTTATTTTTATTTATATTCTACTTTATTATACTCTGGTATTTTTTTTTTTTTTTTTGAAATAAGGATCAATTCATTAATAAATAGTCATACAACATCTACAACATGGGTCAAATTTGAGCGAATACAAATCGACTAAAATCAAATAAAATAAAATCTTGTTCAAATAAAGATCTGTACGCTTGAATTGCCCCGGTATTTTTTTAGTAATGCAATCTTATTTATCCTAGGTTGTTGTAGATTTGTTTGTGTAAAGTTCTAGATATTTGTTAAGGTCATTGTTTTTACGCGCTCTTTTTTACTTAGCTTAATGGTCTTTGTTTTTACGTGTGAGTTCTACTTAGATTAGGAAATTAGATACATATTTATTTCCTATTATTATTCTTATTTCCAAATTAGTCGAGATATTTTATATTCCGTATCCGTTATATAAAGGAATCAAGTTTTATTCTATGTTAATTAAGAGAAGAGTGTTTGATAACACAATAAAGAGAGTCGATTTGTAAGGTTTGCTCCGCGGTTTTATTTGAAATTCGGAGGAATTTGTTCGGATCTTGAGATCGTTTGACTCCTGCTGCTATATTATGGAGGAAATAGCAAACTTGAAGATGCAGATGTATGAAGATGAACTCGAGCGGAAATCTGGAATGGTATTATATTTCTCGTTTCTTCTAACTAATTATTATAATACATTAATAGAATGGGATATTAATTAACTATAAATTTTGATTGCAGTTACTCGATCAAGCAAAGAGGCTGGAAGCGCAAATATTGGGAAAGGATCACGAGGAGGGACGAAGTGAGACAGAAGGCCTTCGTAAAGCAGAGCCGCCTCAGCAATGGAGATGGGGATGGGGAAAATCAAATGACGAGATTTTACAACGAAGGGATCATACAGAAAACCTTGGTAAAGCAGCAGATCAAGGATGGGGAAAATCAAATGACGAGATTTTACAAGACAAGTTAGACAAGGCCCAAAGGGTGACAGAAAACCTTTGTAAAGACTTAGACAAGGCACGAACGGAGATAGAAAACCTTCGTAAATACTTAGACAAGGCACGAACGGAGACAGAAGACCTTCGTAAAGCTGCTGCTCAACAATGGAGATGGAGATGCTTGGAAGGAATTGGATTTTTCATAGTCTTGGTTTATGTTTTAAGAAGATAGATTTATTTTTGATTTTGCGTACGATTCTTGGCTCATTAGTTGGAGTTTAAAACCCTAATAAATGTATGTTAAAATATTTTGCAATCGAATTTGATCTTCGCTATTTCATCCGCTTCGTGAATCCGATTGGCCTGGCTTAATGAGTTGAAGGGGAATTAGGTTTTCATCAATTAATTTGCTTAGTCATGAATACATTTGTATATCAAATTCTGTCTCATTAGCAAGTAAAATCTGCCGATTAGTGGTGTTGATCTAGGTATATAGCACGGACACTCTTCTTAACCCGCCGTCCTGTATCTGACACTACCGTGTCGAACACCGAATACTCACAAGAGACGCGCCAAATATATCGAACACTTATAAACCACTTAAGCGCGTATCCATATTTAGAGCAATGAGCAATATTTTCAGATCATTACCAATGCTCATGGGAAGTCAGTCTAATGTCGTCGGACAACAAACACACTTAACATAGACTTGGGCCAAACTGACAGATTGGTAAAAAAAACATGGCTTTTGGACAAATTGGTAAAAAAAAACACACTTGGGGCAAATTGGTAAAAAAAAATGAAGAGGAGAACAAATCAACCAAAAAATGTCATTTCAACGTATCAAATAAGCGCGTGAGTGTCATACTAACAAAAAGCATGTGAAGAAATTACAAAAATACTATCATTAGTTCATTACTACCAAAATTAACAAGTTTAATCTAAATTATACTGCATAATCTAAATCGTTTCTTACGCTAAATTTTTTTGTTGGTTTATTCACGGTTTCGTTCATCGACCGCTAATTTAAGTCGGTTTGCACGCGGCTCAGTTCGGTAAAACTCCACACTTGACCTAAATCGCACCGTTTCTAACGATTATAAACGGTTTGGTTAACCGTTCTAAACGGTTATTAGCGGTTCGGTTACCGGTTAACCGATAATCGTTCTACATGTACTTTTTTTTCAATTTCCGTTTATTTTTTTCTATTTTTCATTATATATTATACTTAAAATTAAAGCTAATAGATAGAATTTGGTAATAATCAATTTAAGTAATAAATAATTTGGATAAACCAAGAAAATTAAACGAAAGAACATCTTTTTTTTATATAATCTTTTAATTTTTTTTGCCTACTTTTGTGAAACGGTTCAGTTCAGTTAACCGGTTTTCTAAAATTGCGACCCTTAACCGAACTATTTTCATAATAAAGTTAACGGTTCGGTTTACCGAACCGTTCTGTCGAAATGTTTCGGTTATCCGAACCTAAAAAATGCACGAATTTTCCGTTTGGTTATTGTAGTCCGGTTTATTCCAAACACCCCTACTAAAACACACAAATTCTCATTTGTGACGGACCTATCTATCGCAAACTTGCGACGAGTCAAGTATTACCCATTTGGGTAGGAAAAGACGAGCAATTTGAGATTTCTTATGCTTTGTCTTATCTACCTAAGTGGGAGAATTTGACCCATTTAAAAGCTTGTGACGGATAATCCGTCGCAAGGGAGACTTAATGACTAAAATATACTCCGTAACAAAATGAAAAGGAGCAATTACAAATTGGTTTGAGTACACAGCGCGTGTGACTCCAGGTTTTTTGGTTTATTTGTCCTCCTCCCCATTTTTTTTACCAATTTTTCCCAAGTGTTTTTTTTTTTTACCAATTCGTCCAAACCCCATGATTTTTTTTTACCAATCTGTCAGTTTGGCCCATAGACTTGTATAAAAAAAAACGTGTCCGTTTTCTCTTCATTTCCTCAAAAGAAATGGAGAGGCAAATTCTTATCGATGGTCCGGATCGTATTTTTACAACATCTAACGGTTCTAAATTTACGCATAAAAATAAAGGAAAAATAGGAGTGAAATGGGAAATTAGTATTTAAAGAGATTGTGAGAGGAAATGGAGAGGATCCATTTCCAAAAAAAAACGTACTATGTCAGATTATTTGTGAAATTAAGATCATCATCGACTGTCCTACTAAATACTCTCCCCGTTCCGGTCAATAAATTATGTTTGCTTTATTTCTCTGTGCAAAATAAAGCAAACGTAAACTATTCATTGGGAGAGAAGGAATACGCAATAATTTGTAATGTAATGGTTGAGGCCCAACTATTATAGTAATTCTTAATACGCTCCCTCACTTAATACGCTCCCTCACTCAAATGGCCATTGGGCTTGAAGAGTTGTTAACTGTGCACAGGCTCCCCCATACCGTATGCTGAAATTCCAATTCGTAAGTTTTTGGTTGCTAGGATTCGAACCCGTGACCTTCGAAACCATGATAGATGAATCATCTCAACCAAAAACCTAAGGTGACGGTTGAGGCCCAGCTATTATAGTTATTCTTAATACTTTTATTTGCTCGATGTTATAAGCTTATGAATTATGATCCATCTCCCTATCTTACAACATTGGTATATGAAATGTGACAATTTTATGATAAATTCATAAATTTATTAGCTAATCGGTATGTTTTATTGGTTATATTTCTCCATCGCGTGTCTAAAATACAACAATTTGTGAATTTACAATTTTAGCAGCAATGCTACAAAATCTTATAATTGAACCAAATGGTTTTGGTAAGGTGGTTGATGAACTCATCCCTTAATCATGAGGTCAGGGATTTGATCCATGCCTATGAAGAATAAAGCACTCTTTTTTCAGGGATTTGATCTCTGCCTATGGGGAATTACACAACGTTGTCTACGGTGGACACCCGGCCTGGTTTACACCGAAAAAACAAAATCTAATAATTGAGACAATAAGGCATGGTGAATTAGAAATCACTAAGAATGGGGGACCAATTTTACACACAAGGGCAATTAAGTAAATCCACACTATACATAGAAACCAAACATTACCATATTTAGCTAGAATTTTACCTGAAAAGCCCTTTCCTTGAACACCTTAACAACTACGTCACCTTGCATGCATTTGGGTAAAGAATCCCTACATTTTATAATTTATATTTTTATTATATAACACCATACGACGTCGTTTCACTTATCTTCCCATGCTAGCTAAGTTAAAGAATAAAAGTAGGGCTCAACAAATTAACATCATTTTCATTCATTCATTCATCTCCCTTGAAAATTGTGCTTTTTTCAAAAGCTGTAAAAATAATTATAATCATTTTCACTGTAGTTGAACTGGGTTTTAACTCCCAGTTCATCTTTGCTTTTTTCTGCTTATGTTAACTACGAGTAATTCTCAAGGTTTGATTTTCCTTTTTTTTATGTTTTTATCATTTTGCCATTTTTTTAGGGCTTTTTTATGTATAATCTTTGGGTTTGTCAATTTATTCTACTACTGTTCGCTAGATCTGTTGTTTTTAGTATGTTGGTTGAAATTTCATGATGAGAAAACAGTCATTTGGGTTTTTGTTAGATCTAGTCCGTATACTTCATCCGTCTCAATCAATTATTTACGTTTTTATATTCTCTATAAAAGATACTTCAATCAAATGTAAGCAAATGGTTGAGACATAGAGTTGAGTATGTAATTGATCCTAAGTAGAATTACTAATGCTTGAATTCTGTCTTTTAGCTAGGTTTATGCATTTTAGTCATATTTTACACTTTTATTTATATATATTTATTATGTGACTAATTAATTAAATAGTAAGATCGATCTTATGGAGTAATCATATATTCTAAATTCAAAGGAGGATAACATATGTTATAGCTAATTTAACATCATTTATATTATATAACTAAATCTTTATGACTAAAATTATTCATGAGGAAAGGATATGTTAGTTGTTGATTGATTTTCTTACACAAAGCATGGATCGATCTAAGATGACCAAATAATTAACTCTTTGAAAAGGAACATACGAGTAATTTTTAAAATTAAGTCGTGCTCCTTCAGTCCCAATCATTTATTTGTTTATATTAAATTAAAATACTTCTCACAAAAAAATTAAAAAGATAAACAAATGAACTGGACGGAAGAAGTATGCTAATTCTGCATTGTGATCACCGTGATCACATAGTAACGATCATCTATCGTGTTTATGACGGTTGTATATATGGTACATCGTCATTGTTCTCATCAAATGAGGTATATAACATATACTCGAGTTGCTAATTGAATGTACTGTGATTCATTCTTTGTCACCATTTAACTGATTTTTTACGAGTATAATATTGCAGGGGAGGAGGCCGAGGGGAGGAAGATGGGGAGAGGTAAGATAGAGATAAAGAGGATAGAGAACACGACAAATCGACAGGTAACATTTTGCAAGAGGAGGAATGGGTTGTTGAAGAAGGCTTATGAGTTATCAGTCCTGTGTGATGCTGAACTTGCCCTCATCGTCTTCTCGAGCCGTGGCCGTGTCTATGAGTACTCCAATCACAAGTAGTATTCTTTCCTCTTTATTTTATTTTCATGCTCCTTCATTCATCCTTGTAATTGCTTATCCTTTCCTTCCATTTTAAGGTGTTCACTTGTATAAAAATACAATTCGATTAACTTGTCAATTGATAAACAATAACCAAAAGCGGCAAAATTGTTTTGTACCAAATACATGGAGTAGATTTTATGACAGAGTAAAATAGATTAACTTTTTTGTGAGATAAATGAGATATTGGGGTGATTTGGGGTGAATTTGGAGAAGAAAATCAATTTGGGAGATTAGGGTTAGAGTTTGATTTTTTTTTTTTATTAATATTTCGAGTAAATGAACTGATGTGATTTTTAGTTTTTTACCAAAGAAATCGGACCGGAGGGTTTGATTTTGGTCCCTAGTGTGACTTTTGGAGAGTCAATGTATGCGCCAGACAGCTACTCCCCTTATTTCATTAAGAAAATGAAAAATTCACACTATAAAATAAATGTCGAATCGAGTATGACTTAGAAGATGTTACGGTCCCCTTCAACCCATTGAAAAAATATGAATTAAAAGTTTAATTTTCAACTATAAACTAAGTTACGTATTACATGTGTTACTTTTTTACTTACTAGATTTCATGCCCGTGCGTTGCACGGGTTATAAAAATTGACTCACCTCTAATTGCTATGGATTTTTTTTGGGCGAGCATTCAACTCATTCGATGTTTTGATACTCCCCTTCTCAATCATCTGATAATGTTAAAAAAGAAAATTCAATTGATGTTTTGATAGTCCTCCGTCTCAATCATTTGATACTGTTAAAAAAAAGCAATTGATGTTTTGATAGTCCCCATCCCAATCATTTGATACTGTTAAAAAAAAATCAATTGATGTTTTGATAGTCCCCCGTCTCAATCATTTGATACTGTTAAAAAAAATTTAATTGATGTTTTGATAGTCCTCTGTCAATCATTTGATACTGTTAGATCGATTATAATTATGCCTTGTGTTGAATTCATGAACTATGGATTATTCAGGGCGAACATTCAACTCATTCGATGTTTTGATACACCTCATCTCAATCATTTGATAATGTTAAAAAAAAAAATCCAATTGATGTTTTGATAGTCCCCCGTCTCAATCATTTGATACTGTTAAAAAAGAAGCAATTCTAATCTTTCGATGTGGTACAATTCTATTATTTATACGTAGCATATTTATCACACCTATTCTATTATTTATACGTAGCATATTTATCACACATATATTATTTTTCAATGTGGGACATATAACATACAATGAATTATACAATTTTAATATGTGCAAATTATATGAAATCTATAGGTAGAAAATATATTGATTTCATATAATGATTAAACTCTTAAGAGTTCAAAAGATTTCGGGTTGATACCTAGGTTTAAAAGATGCATCAAATTATAATCATAGAATCACGCACGTTATTCAAATCTTCTGATGTGGGACAATTCTATTATTTATATGTAGTATATTTGTCATACACTCATACCTATATTATTTTTCAATGTTGGACATATAACATACTATTAAAATGCACCATCTTTATATGCAAAAATTATATGAAATCTATACTCTAATGATAACATCTCTTACCACAAATCTAATTATATTTTTTTTTCATAATTTTTTTTACCACTGTTGTACACATATTATTTTTCTTTGAAAGTAAAACACCACTTAGTCTCGATCATTAGATAGGGATCGGATATCTACATCGTACATATAGCGACTCATTATTAGTAAAATCTT
>JAGPOY010005909.1:0-10675 GCA_018983105.1 Silene uniflora
ATGTCAAAGTCTTCAGAATAAAAAACATCGGAGACAGCCGAGAAAAAACACAGAATTTTACCTTTCTTTTTACCCTAATTCTTAATCATTCTTTCTTCCCTTTTCTTCTCTTTTCTTCCTTTACGGTTTATGTTCGAGTCCTACGTTCTTCACGCCGGATCACACGAAATCGTATTCTCCTTTCCTTTTACTCTTTACTCGTTTATTATGTTTAATATGCTTTCATTAGTTATTTGCGTCATTACCTTTAACATGCGTAGCTAATTCTCTAGTATGCGAGGATGAGGAAAACCGTGTCGATGCATGCTAGGGTATAACATGTTAGGTCAGTTTTAGGTAGGAATTACGATTAAACAAACCAATTGTTGTTTCGGTTAATTGAGCGCACGCAGGAGACCGTACGTGTAGTTAACCCCGACCTAGATCGAAAGATTGGAAGGGTAGACTTGTTTTATTGTGATAAGTTAGATCTTATGAGGACGAAAGTTAAGTAAGATTGACCTTAGGACGGCTTAGATCGAAAGATATAGTCGGGTTTAAGGACCGAAAGGTGACAACCCAGTCCTTCCTACCAACAAATTGACCGACCTAGTAAACCCTAGCTGTAGAAGACACGGTGGACCGACTTCCTTCGCATGCTCCCTTCTCCCTTGATTTAGTTTAGTTAAACAATCTACAAACCCTCAATATTGTGACATACAGAAAAATTGCATAAATAAGAATACCTGCCTCTCTGTGGGATCGACCCTATTTACCACTAGCTTCTAGTTAGTAGTCTTTAGGTTTTTTTTATTTTTGGTGTTATAACGACACGACATCACACCACTTGAACTCATTCACATAGATCTATGTGGACTCATGCGAGTTGTTAGCAAGGGTGAAAGTCGCTACATTTGTGTCATTGTGGATGATTTTACAAGATATGTTTGGCTTCTTTTCTTAAGTTCTAAAGATCAAACATTCGATGAGTTCCTAATTTGGGTTAAAAAGGTTCAAAGTAAATTTGGTTACAAACTTGTATCCTTAAGATCCGACCATGGAACCGAATTTGAGAACTCATCATTTGAAGCCTATTGTAATGAGTATGGCGTTAGCCACAATTTTTCGGCCGCTAGAACCCCACAACAAAATGGGGTAATGGAACGAATGAACCGAACTCTTGAAAATATGGCTAGAACTATGCTCATTAGCTCTAGAGTACCAAGGAACTTTTGGGCCGAAGTCGTGAGCACATCTTGTTACATCTACAATCGTGTCATGATTAGAAAACTCATTGAGAAAACCCCTTATGAAATACTATGAGGAAGAAAACCTAACATCTCTCACTTAAGATGCTTTGGTAGTAAATGCTTTGTGCACAACAATGGCAAAGACAACCTAGGCAAATTTGATGGTCGTAGTGACGAAGGAGTTTTTGTTGGTTATTCCGATCATAGCAAGGCCTACAAAGTATATAACAAGAGGACTATGAAAATGGAAGAAAGTGTCCATGTAATATTTGACGAATCTAGTCTCTTTGTTTCAAATGCACAGGTTGATGAAGAAGAAGATGATGAGTACGATGATGACTTCGAAATTGGAATGATTCGACATGACATGGATCAAGTGGTGGAAGAGGATGAGCAATAGTTGGAGCCTCTGTTGCTTGAAGAAGCTGGCGAAAACTCAGGGGGAACTAACACTCCCCAATCCCAAGATGGAGCTAGCTCATCCAGGGGGAACGAGGAAAGTAGTGAACTAGTAACTACTCAAACTAAAACTGACCCACAAACACCCTCACGTAACTTCCCCCATGCAACAGACACCCCTACTGTTGCACCAGAACCAAATGAAGTAGATGACGCCTCCAACGCCCTTGTTCCAAAGAAGTGGAAACATCAAAGCTCTCATCCTCTCTCAAACCTAACCAGTGACCTAACAGCTGGAATCAAAACAAGATCCTCGCTCCAAAACTTCTGTGCATTTGGTGCATTCATATCACAACCCGAGAATATCACAAAAGCCCTAAACGATGAAAATTGGGTGATAGCTATGCAAGAAGAATTGGAGCAATTTGAAAGGAACAAGGTATGACATCTTGTCTCTAGGCCCTCTCAACGTACTGTAATTGGTACGAGATGGGTCTTTCACAATAAGGTCGATGATGTTAGAGAAATTATAAGGAACAAAGCTAGGCTAGTAGTGCAAGGTTTTAACCAACAAGAAGGAATTGATTATGATGAAACCTTTGCACCGGTAGCTAGACTTGAAGTCATACGAATGCTAATAGCTTTTGTGTCTCACCTCGGCATAAAACTTTTTCAAATGGATGTCAAAACCGCTTTCTTAAATGGTTATCTAGAAGAAGAAGTTTTTGTTGAACAACCTCCGGGCTTTATAAACAATGAGTTCCCTAACCACGTTTTTAAACTTGATAAAGCACTTTATAGATTAAAACAGGCTCCTCGAGCTTGGTATGATAGGCTTTCAAAGTTTCTGTTGGAAAACGGGTTTTTACGTGGTTCAGTTGATAAAGCATTGTTTATTAAGTCACAGTCTGAGGAACTGTTGCTTGTGCAAATATATGTCGACGACATTATCTTCGGTGCAACTAATGATGTCCTTTATAAGTACTTTTCCGATTTAATGACTTCCGCGTTCGAAATGAGTATGATGGGAGAACTTGGATTTTTCCTTGGTCTTCAAATTAAACAAAGTGAACAAGGAACAATGATTCATCAACAAAAGTAATTAAAGGAAATGCTAAGTAAGTTTGGGTTGTCTAATGCTACTTCTATGCCTACACCTATGGTTTCCAAAGTCCATCTTGACAAAGACGAAAATGGTAAAAGCGTAAGTGAAAAGGTGTATCGAGGTATGATCGGATCATTACTTTACTTAACCGCTGGTTGACCCGACATACAATTTAGCGTATGTGTATGTGCTCGCTTCCAATAAAATCCTAAGGAATCACACTTCAAAGCCGTCAAACGGATTTTTAGGTATTTGATTGGAACACAAGAGCTATATCTTTGGTACCCAACTCACTATGAACTTGATCTTGTAGGATTTTTGCATCCGGATTATGCCGGTAGCTCGTTGGATAGGAAGAGCACTTCGGGTATTACCACGTTCTTAGGACCATGTCTCTTTTCATGGGCTTCCAAGAAGCAAAATACCGTTGCTCTATCCACGACCGAAAGTGAGTATGTAAGTGCCGCTCTTTGTTGTGCTCAAATTCTTTGGGTACGACAACAATTACGTGATTATGGTCTTGTTTTCGAAACCACTCCCATATTTTGTGATAATACGAGTGCAATTAACATTTCGAAAAATGCGATACAACACTCTAGAACAAAGCACATTGACATAAGGCATCATTTTTTGCGTAATCAAGTTGAGAAAGCTAGAAAATATTTGTCTTAACTTTTGTAGAACGGAAGATTAAATTACGGACATTTTTACAAAACCGTTAGAAAGAGAAAAATTCGTAAAACTTCGGTTGGAAATTGGTTTGTTGGGTGCTATGTGACATTAATGAATTTATTTTTCCTAAATGATTGACTAGAGAGTTGGACTTACATGTTTCAAGTTTAAAATGTTAGACGTAACCACATGCAAAATGGACCGAAACTTTTATCAAATTGTTACACTTGCACATAAGATTTTGCATTGAGCCTCACAATTCCACTTTATGTCAAATCAAGCTAATCCCTCCCCATTGCCGTCAATATTTGTGCATCATTTAACCAATCCTTCACTCAAAAACCCCACATTAACTCACCATCTCCTACCAAGCCTGCAACAACCAAAGCAACTGTTACTCGAAAGAAAACAGTTGCACGAACGAAAGAAAGAGGTCGTGAGAGAAGAGGCCGTGGTGGATTAAAAAGGAATGCTCCAATCTCTATGGCACTATATCCAAGTGCAGATGTTGATTCTGAAGAAGATGAGCCAACTCTCAATCAAATGGCTAGTGCAATCCACAAGGAAAAGGAGGTGGTTGTCGAAAGAGAGAAAGAAAAGGAAACTGTTGATGATGAAATTCTGAGTGACAAAAATAAGGAGGGAAATACGAGTGAAAAATAAAAAGATGTAAGTGAAAAAGAAAAAGAAGTGAGTGAAAAGGAAAAAGAAGTGAGCAATGAGGATGAGGAAGGAGAAGTGAGTGAAAAAGAAAAAGAAGTAAGCGAAAAGGGAAAGAAAAATGATGTTGAAGGTGAGAAAAATGATAGTGATGATGAAACTATTGTTGCTCCAGTTGAAAATCTGGAAAAGGAAGTCTTGCATCAGGATGAAATCATCCCAAATAATGATCTAACCAACCATGCCGACAAGGTGCTCGATGATGGGCTTGACCCACTCTTTGAAGATCCAAAGACCATATCTGACCGAACGATCGATGAAATCTTCGGTGATTGCATTGATGACCAAGTTGAGGATATCGCTTCCCCACAAAAGGCAAAACCCAAAAGAAAGCGTTCAAGCATATTTAGGGCCGGCAAAAAGCCGAGGAACCTTAAGAAGAAGGAGGTGGTTGTGGAATCGGAGGGTGATGATACTTTTGAGGAGAAAACTCCTCTAAATACTTGCATGGAGTTGATGATTACACAACATGATGAACCTTTCAAGAGCGACGTTCTTGCTCATATCAACTCCATCGACCTTCCAGATGATACTCTCAGCCTATGTCAAGGGATGCTCGTTTGCTGCTTCCACACCGGAAGATGCTACAAGAAGACTTGGTATGACTCTTCACCTGCTTTTTAATTCTTCAAGGTTGCTATGTTCAGTCAAGGCTGGTTTGACCTCCTCGACAATTACTGCCCTGTGTATGCGTCTGAGGTCCTCCAGTTCTATGCAACGGTTACAGTGGATGTTGCATCTGGTACCCTTTCTGCAATTATCAACCAGAAACCCTTTTTTTTTACCATTGATCAACTCGCTTCCGACCTTGAAATTGACTCGATTGGGCTTGACCCCTTCCCTAAAAGCACTTGGGGTAATATTAATAAAACCTTGCTTAGTGAAGTCAGTAGAACCCTTCGCCCCGATAATGAAACCGGTCCAACCAACATCTATGCCCATGAACTTCATGCCCCTCACCGCTTTATATTCAACTTCATCCAACGAGTCATTCTTCCAAGCAATAACAGCCGGGGAAGATGCTCTCTCCTTGAGACGCTTCTTCTCTATCACATCATTAAGAAGCGCAAAATTAACCTTCCCCACCTTATCTTCCACCGAATCAATGAAATATCCCCCGACTTTCAAAAGGGAAAATTTGACAAGAAAATCGTGCTTCCTTATAGTATGTGGTTGTCTATGATCTTTATGAAGAGGAAGCTAGTCATGAAAGGCAGCCCCGCTGTAGAGAAGCTTAGTGATGACATGTCTTTGGGCGTACTTTCTCAAATGACTTTGGAGGTAAGTGAGAGAAAGTTGACTCGCAAGTTTTCTGGGAGAGTCAAGGCTGGTCCAATAGTTGGATCAATTGTTGACATGGGTGCTCTGAATGCCAAGATGGATAAGCTTCTGAAACTGGTTTCCAAGTTAATCGTGGATAACGAAACTCTCAAGGAGGAAGTGGCTGAGATTAAAGCTGTGAATGAAGATCTCTTGATGGAAGTTCAAACCCTCGGAGGACGTGTTCCCATGGATAAATGAATCCAACCTTGCCAAAATCATCCTTTCTAATCCTTGTGGCTCCTTGTCTTAATCTCTTTTGCATTTTGTGAATTGTTTTATGTTTTTACTTTCTCGGACAATTTGCTGGTATTTCTGTGCTACTTGAACTTGTTTTGTCCTTCTCTTGATGATGTCAAGAGGGGGAAGTATGTTTAATTATGTGTTTATGTCTTACCCAATGACTCTTAGGCTAACATTCACCGTAGAAATTGTCTTAGCTTCCATGATTAGATGTTTTACTTAGGAAAAGCATTTTGACCCTTATTGACCTTGATCATGTTCCATGATGTCTTTAATTGTTTAAAGACCTTTTGTTGTACAAAGACCGACTCGCCATGGGCTAAGGGGGAACTTAACACATATTTGAAACTTGTCATCATCAAAGAGGGAATTTGTTGGGACCTAATTTGGTTGATGATGCCAATTTTTCATTGCTATTTGATTGTTTGTCTCTTAGTTAAATTGTTTAGCAAATTGAAGCATCCAATGATTGATCAAAGAAGATTCAAAGATGATCAAGATGAAGGCAAGTTAAGAAGATCCCTAGCCAAAGAGTGATTGTTGTAAACAAGGTAGTTAAACATACTCTCTTATGTTATAGTGAAAGCAAAACCGTGCAACAGTGTCCTGCACCGTTGCTCTATGGTTTCTGGTACTACCGAATGGAGAATTTAAATTATTTCGAAAATTGCCAAGTGATTAAATCTTTCAAAAGACTTCTTGTTCTCAAAAAAGATACTTTTAGTAATCTGAAAAATCAAAAAGGAATATGCTTGCAAGTTGAATTAGAAGATATCAATCTCTTTAATTCAATTTGCTTTATATCCTTAAGTAGGTCTTTTGCTTTTTCTATTTTTGGCAAAACTTGTGAGTTCCCATAACCACTTGTGGAGAGGACACCTCTTGCATTGAAAATGAACTCTCCCTGAGCCTACAAACCAGCTGTTCTCAATGAGCAATTTTTAAATGAGATTAACCGTTTAAACCATTGGATATTAAGGTGAAGTAGTTGCTTTTGGATCCTTCTTTAGCACACTTCTTCTCCTATAAATACCCACCTCAATTCTCATTTATTACCAAGACTTTAAGAGCATTTATTGAAAAAACACTTGCAAATAATTTAAGCTTTGGTCTTCACTTGTTTGCAAAATCGTTTTCTGTTTTCAAAAGTGTTCGTTTATTTTTCAAAGTTACAAATCTCCAAGTATTAGTTAGCTTCACTGATGCATAAGAGTATGTTCAATGATCTCATGTTTATTTCTTGAATTATGATCTCCAAGTTCATTTAAGTGAACGATTGAAATTCTAAGACGTTGTAAACCTGTGAGATAGAACTAGGAACCTCTTGAAGCGGAGTTGCTTTAAGTTTGAGTTGCAACCGAGTTTGGTTAGAGTAGTTATTTTCATTGTAATGGTTTAGTTAAGTTTGAGTAAATCTCTAAACAGGCAATAAAATAACGGTTGGACATAGGCTTCGGAGTAGGAGCTGAACATCTTTTTTAACACCGTCTTGTTTGTTTATTTACTTTTACGCTCTTTTCTCATTACACTTATCTTTGCCAAAGCTCATTATCAGTGTTGTGCAACAGTCATTCATACTGTTGCATAGAACTGCTGTAACTCTTGTGACCTTATCGATCATAAGTCTCTCAAGTGTTCTCATCAGTCTTACTTGTGTTAAAACTTAACCAAGTAATTGAGAAATTTTTTAAAGTACACTTAATTCACCCCCTCCCCCTCTTAGGTGCTATTCGTTCTTAACTCTTCACACACCCCCATATACAAGAGTGCGTTACCAAGGACCATCTGAGCATATAAGGGCGTTATCATCTCGGTTGCCCGTGGTAGTGAACACCAAATAACAACAATAAATGGAATACATTAAGTAATGTTTAAAGTGATACAACAAGGTCTCCAAAACAAACTCTAAAACAACATAAAGAAAGGTACAACTGTCTCAAAACAAACTACTGTCGGCTAAGCTAAGACGACTACTCGTGATGACAACTCCCATCCAAGCCCGCAAGCAAACATCATCCATCAAGTATCTTCACCTGCTAAGCCAACTACTCACCATTCCCGAATGCATCACCACATTTTTTAAAACATTTAAACGGCGTCAGTTAACTGCATACAAATGATAAGACAACAACAAAAGACAATATCATATCAACAGCGATCCCAGATCATTAATGTGCACATCCCCCTTTTGATGGGAGTCACAAGGGGCGAACATGGGAATGGAACCCTCTCCCGACATGGAACCATTAAATCCTCAACCATCAATCGTATACAATACCGTCACAAATATCAATATAATCGATACCAACTCAATCAACAATCCAACAACAACAATCAATCAATAATAGTCATAAACATCGTCTCTAGAGGCAATTAACCGAGTAGGGAAACCCTACCTTATTCTCAATCCAATCAACAATCAAGCACAGCAATGTCAGTTACAAAAGCCTCCTTCTACGAAATCGGCACCTAACATAACAATAGCAATTGATCACACAACATATCTATCATTTCCCCTAATTTCCCCCAATTAACCTAATTAGGGTTTATACTAACAATATAATAGGATTAATAAACGAATTATGATACTTATCGATCTAGATCTATGCAAACGAGGTGAAGAACCAAGCCTAGCCTTGTTCTGATTAGCGTAGAAGATAGGTAGAGAATAAGCGTCGTTTAACTTTTAGAAGTGTGTTTAAGAAATGATTAAGAAACTGACTAAACATAATTTCTCTCTTTTATACTAATCCCCCAAAACCGGAAATATTGACCTGTCAAACCGCTGGCTTGACCAAGCAACACTGCTGCTCGACCGAGCTAGACCAACTCGACCGAGTCAACTATGACTCGATCGAGCTACTACACAACAGTACCTTCTGTACAAAGTCATAATACCCAATTAACTCTGTTAGTCGACCAGCTCGGTCGAGCCAACCCCTAGCTCGACCGAGTTATTGACAGTCAGAAATACGTAGTATTACACATATGATGTTATTCGAGCTAAGCTACTTGGTCTAGGGTTGGAGTAATAAGGGGCGTTAGTTTTCTTTGGTTACTTTTGTCTTTTGTTGTCCTTTTGTGATTGTGGTTTATTGAGGATGTTGATGGCCAAGTGTAGGGAGGAGGTGAGGTGCGTGGATTTCTTTATTTCATGCAATGTTGAGGCATGCTTGATGGTTTATGTCGTCATTGGCGTTTTCTTGGTTGAGTTGTGTAATTGTCTTTTCCCCTTATATTGTGTCCTTCAAACATTGAGGATAATGTTTCATTCAAGTGTGGGGAGGGAGAACCGTTCCGATTTGTACACCTTTGTACTTGTGTGGTGTGCTTTAATTCTGTTATTTATTCCAACAATAACAAAAAATTGAAAAAAAAAAAGAAAACAAATTGAAAAAATGAAAAAATGAAAAAGAAAAAGAAAGAAAAAGAAAAAGTATCCCGGCTAGGTGAAAACCTGAAAGGGCACCCGGGCAATATTCGAGTGTGGCCGAGGACGGAGTGCACTCCGGGTAAAATCAAGAATCGAGTTACGTGCCACTAAGAGTAAATGTGAGAAAAAAAATAATGAGCTAGAGTGAAAACCCCGCAAAGGCGGGCGCTCTGGGCAAAATGAGAGATTTAGGTAAAAGAAAAAAAAAATTCTTCCGATACTATTTTATGTCTCTTTACTATGTTCGTGACCGTCTTTTACGATTTTATTGTAAGCCTTGTTAGATTCTATGCACTTCTGTGGACCGGTGTTGGTATGGACTTGAAGTGAGTCCTTTGAGTTTACTCGAGGACGAGTAAAGGTCTAAGTGTGGGAAAGTTGATAAGACGGGTTTTATATAACATAAGACGGTCGATTAAGTGATTCTGGAGGAGCTAAATGTGTTATTTGATGCGAGATAGTGTGTGTTCGTGTTTAGCATTTGTTTTGTGCTTATAATGTATAACTGTACCTAGTTATCTCGAGTATGGAAAGTCAAGGTAGAAACCGAGCTTGGAGCGTGAAAGTTTGATAAAGTCGGAGACTTGAGTTGAAAGCTAAAGTCTTGTTTTGACAAGAAAAAGAAGAAGCAAGTGGAGTGGAAGACTAGCCTAGCAAGCCAAGCAAGCGGCACACAAGAGTAGCATGGCAACCCAGGCGAGTAGCCATAAGACGTCACAATGTCAATAAAAAACAGCTCAGTAGCCAGGCTAGGGTGGCTAGTCGCCTGGCGAGTTGCCATCAAGGCTGGCGGGTAGCCATGCTGCTGAAGACGAGAATTGCCTTATTTCGTTACTGTGTTTCAGGAAGTTATTTATACATAAGACTTATTATTATTGTTTTCGATCATTATCATTACCATCATTAGACAATGCCCAAGAACCCTAATTCATCTTTGCTCAGAAAATTACGAGGAACTAATCCTCCCTTTCTTGGATCGATAAATTGAATCTATCTTCTGATTAATTGTGAGATTGTTCCTTTCTTTCTTTTATTACTCAATTATTATTTATATTTCTTGCTCGTATTTTATAATTAATGTTTTCTCTTGCTAATCTGATCAATAAGTAATTGCTTTCATTAATCTATTGCATGTTTAAAAATTGAATCCGTAATTGTTCAATTAATCTAGACTAAAGTAGCAAGCTTTACCCTAATAATTTGTATGCATTTCATCATTATTAGGACGTAGTATAGACTAAACATATAATTTGAATCGTTAACCGCCTGTGTTAAAGATCGTTATCTTTATTGCTTCCTTGAATTGTTAATTCTGCAGTTGGATTAAATCTAGACGCGTGGATTAGATTGTTCAATAATTAGGGTCTTCTAGTTTCGCGTTTTGAGTTAGTTGACTAAACTTAAGAGGAAGAAGGAAACTTGTATTTCTACAATAGAGTACTTGAGAGTAGTTGGATTAAAGACAATCGAAGACCAATTAGTTTGTTGATAGTGGATGTTTGTTGGCCCAAGACCTTTAATCATCTGAATTAATCATCTTTATTACTTTGTCTT
>JAGPOY010005910.1:0-10671 GCA_018983105.1 Silene uniflora
TAAAGACTAATAATAATTGAATGTTTTGTGATAATTGTATTGATCAATACATCGTTACATTTATACTAGAATTTACAATAAGAATAAGGAAAACTAGTCCTAGAATATTTACAATAAGAATATGGAAAACTAGTCCTAGAATATGTACTATTAGGAAAGTAAGGAAATACACAAGATATGGAAAACCGAATACACAAGAAACGTATCTATGAAGATTTCGGAGATATATTATTTCCAATAGGAAGGTCGTATTCGTAGTAAAGACCTGAGTTCCTCTTTTTTTCTTTTTTCTTTTTTAATTATATTTGTATTTAAGGCCACGGTCCCTTACCATGACCGTTGCTTTCATATATTTGGCTTCGGTTCTCTCCCAATAACCGTAGCCTTTTACAATAGCCTACGGTTATTTCCAACAACCGTAGCCTTTTCTATTCGCCTAATGTCATTTTTCTACTAGTGGTACCAAGCACATTGACATTGGTTGTTACTTTGTTTGTGATACTATCAAGAAGGGATTGTATCCCTATCCCATGTTAGTACTGATGTTTACAGTTTAGGCCAGTAGCTGATGCTTTTACCATGGCGTTAGGTGTTTTAGTTCTATGTATAATATAGTTAGCAACTTGGATATTGGGAATATAGGTATTAATTACTTAAATTGTTTTGTGGTTTAAGCACATTTCATGTTGTGCAAGTACCTTGACTATTAATGAGAAGGGAAGGCAAATTATTATCGTAATAGACACGATATTTCGCGGTGCCCGAAAGGTTCAAATATATATTGTTTTTTTCTTCTATTTTTTTTTTTTGGTAAGAATGTAAAATTGTATATATAATAAAAAATATATACAAGCGAGTCCGAAAAATTGTTCAATATAAGGATAGAACCCATGATCTCTTAAGAGGGAAATAGTCATAATAACCACTAGACCCGCATAACTAATGTTTTTTCTTCTTTTTTTGGGGACTAGACCTAAATGTTTATTATTTTGTACTAAACGAAGACTAGTGTTAATCGTCCGCAAACAAAGTAAGCATAATTGTGCAACAAAACACAACATTTTTAAGAAAAACAAAGCAGAAATTGAAACAATTAAAACAATAATTTCAAGGACTTTGTTCATAATCATCCCTTAAAAAAGTTGTATCCCCATGAAATTTAAGTTTTGATGTGGTTGTTGATATCAACCTCTTAACATACTGTACATAGCACAACCAACAATTGTTAGTAGAAAGGCGAAAAATCGACCACCAATTAGACCAACGAGTGGAATTACAAGCACAATCATCCCCTTCATAATCTCATCTTTCTTAATTTTCATTCCAAAGTAACTTTTGTTATCATCCTTCACTTGCAATGTTTCCGCGTAGCTATTGTTTACAATGTTAAAACATTCGTCTTCTTCATCTTTCTTATCATCATTCGAGGAGATTGACGTTGTTTCCTCCTTGTCTTCCATTTCAATGTCTTCGACTTCTGTCGTGCTATCGTCCGGGAAATGAAGGGATGATTCATGAGCTTCTTTTCCATGCTTGTTCTTCTTGTTCTTACGTATATGTTTCGGCACAAGTTTCTTCCAAAATTTTCTCCTCTTCTTCGCTTTGTCAATTTGATCAATCATATTAGAACATTCGTAAATATTTGATGTTACTCGCTTCATTTCATTTTTTCCATTTTGTTCACCGTATCCTATAGGAGTACTATCATCAAATGGTTGATTTTGCCTTGCCCACATGGAATAACTTTTGTCAATCGATTCAATCTCACTTGCGATTTCGTTCCAAATTTTCTCTTCATCGGACGTACCATTTTTGAGGAGTTCACTATCGCTATCTGCCCCTTGTTTAATTATTTTAACCTTTAGACGTCTAGTAGTTCCATCTTTTACATTTGCTTCATTGCCACTATCTTCTGTAACGGTGTCATTTGTCAATACACCATTTTCCTGAACATCCTTCTCTAAATACGTATCAACCCCATTATTCAAAGTAACATCGACATTCTCTCTTCCACTTTCTTCTTTCTGAATATCGACTTCTTCTACATTCGGAACATCTTGACCATGCTTAGGCTTCATTACTTTCTTTACAATTTCCAATAGAAACAACACAAAAGCTCCAATTGAAACACCCAAAATAGTCCGTTTAGTATAGAATGAAACAACCACAATAAATGCTCCTTTCAACATTGACAACAAATTAACACCATCATAACTTTTAAACAAAGGAAAAGATGAGTAACCCACATATTTTAATTTTAATAGGACCAAAAACAAAGTTCCCAATGTAATCCCAAATGTAAACATCTTGTAATACAATGTTATTCCCACGCCTAATATACTTACCAAAATGCACAACAAATATTCGTGCATGGCATTAAAGAAACCCTTGTTTTCACAATTACTATATTCATTATTACTCGTATTACTCCCTCCGTTCAAATCCAAATCATAATTTTTATCTTCAATGATATCTTCTTTGGTTTTCTCAACTATCGGAGAAATCGGAGAAATGGGTAGTACCTCTAATATTGATTGCGAAACAAATTTACTAGCCAATGTGGGAAGTCTAGGCAATGGATAATTGTAGTCTTCCTTTGTCAAGGTTGTGTTATGTTTCTTGGACCGTTGTTTCTTTTTTGAGGATAATTTATGTAATTTATCCCTGTTCTTACCAAAGACATCAATCATAGAAGTTGATACCCCATTTTCAACAATAAGCGCATCACGGCGTTTAGGCGAGGTACTTTGAAGATCGACAACCAATCGAGAAATCTTGCTCCCTTTCTGCTTCTTCCATAGGGAAGGCATCGTGTGTAACGTTTAATATAGAAAGAGAGTTGATTTCATTTAGATAATATGGGAATAATAGTTAGGAAATGAGGAAAGGGTTTGAAATTTGGTGAAGGGATTTTGATTATGAAGAAGAAAATCTAAAAATGGTGATTGATACAACGAAGAAGAAAGAGATGATGACCGAAAATATTTTGTCTTGTGGCTTTATTTGATCAGTTGATTGCTGAAACCTATTTTTGACATTTTATTGTAACGATGACCTATAAAAAGAGCTAAATAACATTTGATTTTATGTGAAACCGTTTTATACTAGAATTAAAAATCAAAGATAATTAAGTTATTTTAGATAGAAAACAAAGATTGAGAAGCCGGAAAAACATTCCATTTTATGCAAAGTTATTTGTAAAGAGTCTTTTTACAGCTGTCAAAAAAATAAAAATAAAAAATTGTAAAGCCACTTTATTATAAGGTAGAAATTTCTATTTGTTTTATGTTAGAGCATGAGGAAGGTTTCAATGAAATAGTACTCATATATTTAGATAGATTTTTAATATGTACCCATTAAGTTATACGGAGTAACATATGACATACGTTAGCAAAATCGATATTCATAACATCAAATACAATGATAACGGAACAAAAATAGGATGGAGAGTAAATTACGAAGCACTGACTTTGTCGCGCATAAGTGACTAAATTGTCTATCTGTCTCCAATCCAATTGCAATCCCTACCCACGGAATCACTGAACCAAATATATTTGCAGAATTTTACACCTAACTAGTTTTATACCCGTGCAATGAAATGTACGGTTATATTTTTTCAAAACAAAAAATCTACCCCTGTAAATTGTACGACCCAATTTTTAAATGTTTGATTATATAATAGCGGATTTTTAATGTGTGCTCTTATAATCCTAAATAGAGAGAAAATAATAAAAATCTTTTGCTAAATATCGTATAAATGAGTTAATCAAAATTCTGGTTACGTTAATTATTTTCTTTATACATTTATTTTATTTCCGATCATTTTTTCTTTTACCAAAGGCGGAGTTAGTAAATAGATATACATTAAAATTGGTATCGACTAACTATCGTATAAATGAGTTAATCATTTTCTCTTTTACCAAAGCCTATATTATTTGAATTCAATAAATTATTAATTTATTGTTTTTATTTGGTCGTACTTTTCCAGGATTTAATAGCTTACATGTAGAATAGGAATAGGAAATTGGGTTTTTTCATAATTTTTTAATTAACTTACATGTAATTGGGTTTTTTATAATTTAGATTGATTTTAAAATCATAAAAAAATGTAGAATAGGAATAGGAAATTAGGAATTGAGTTGATGAGAGAGGGTAATTAATTAGAATAGGAAACATGGGGGGACCCGCATGTAGAATAAATCCTCAAAACTCATCGACCAATCAGAATGTTTGAAAATACTCGGCTTTTATATACTTTAGATCACAGAGAAAATGAAGCTGAAATTAAGGATTGATAGGCTATCGCACACCTATACAAAAATACCCTAGAGTACAAAAAATGAATATAGTATTAAGGTGTCGAAATCCACAAGGAGACGGGAGTTGCTATGTAAGTTGTTATGCAGTGAATTTTATCTAGGTCGGTTTAACGATTGGTTGAGTTTATTTTATGAAAATAGATGAAAACAATAATAAAAGAAGATGTCTAGGGAAGTCGGGTCACACATGCAAATTATGTAAATGTCCAAATTAAAATAAGAATTGATAAAAGTGATAAATATTTAGGCATAAAGATACTCGTCTTACGACATTAGCATCTCGATAATAGCATCAACCATAGAATGAGTCCTAGTCACTCTACTAACACATGCAAAGTCTAACTCAAGTTCCGTGCCTCTCGACTTATAGAACGAATTAACCCACTTAATCAATTGTTTGTTTACTGATGCGTGTCAATAGCACACCAAAAATAAACCTAGGTCTACTAACTGGGTAGTCAACGGAAGTAGGGTCGATCTCCACAGGAAGGCAAGGTATCTGCTAATAGTTCGCTTATTGAGTCACAAAGGGGGTTTTAAATTGGGTTTATAAACTACGAGAGAATAAGGAAGAGAGAATAGGAGAAAAGCAAAGAGAGGGAAATAGCTAAGACAGTCGGTTCACCATGATAATTCAGTCTAGCAATCTAAGTCTCAGGTCAAAGCAAATAGATCTAAGGGGTAGCGAATATCTCCTTTCGGTCTCAATTCACCCTAAAGCATAAATAGCTTAGCTTTCGCCCTCACTACAATGCCCTAATGATCGCTACAGGTCTCACCCTTTCTAATCTTTCGATCTAGGTCAAGGCTTACTACGATTTCAGTCATAACTGCGTCGACTCAATTAGACTAAAGACAATTAAATGCAGCGATTACAACATAGATCACACAAGCAATGAACCTAATAAGGCGATTACTATCCTATCATAATCATGGGTCCCCTAAGTCCTAGCAAGGGAATTAGCTACGCATAATTGACATAACTAAACAAGGCATAAAAGATAAACAAGAATATGAAAGGGAGATAAATAAGGAAAAAGAATCAAAAGTAACAAAGATTGATTAAGTACCGATTGAAAGTTGAAGAACGATTACAAGGTTCAGATCCAGAAATAAAGCAAAGAAGCGAAGTATGGAGTTTCCTCCTGCCTCCGTCGATATCAGTCTGATTCCGGCCTGGTTAGGCGAACTAATCTGATATTTATAATAAAGCTAAAGCGAAATTAAACCTAATTCATCACGGACCAAGGCCCATGACGGAAAACTACTCGATCGAGGATAAAGACCTCTCGATCGAGTAAAATCCTCCAACCAATCACTCGATCGAGCAAGATAGATACTCAATCGAGTCTTCCTTCCCCTTAATCACTCGATCGAGCACAATAAGCTCTCGATCGAGCAAATAGGCTATCGATCGAATAGAAAGAGCACTCTATCGAGTACTTCTCAGCGCGTAATTCCTGCTTTGCGCACTGAACTTAAAACGACCGCCATTTTTTCGTTACTTATCGGAATCAAGCGATTTTTGTGGCGTTGGTAAGCTAAGAGGATAAAATTTCACCTCCAATTGGAATCACTTGATTATCTGTTGTAGAACTCAAGTTATGGCTCTCCAAAGTAGGTACTAGCAGCGTGAAGCTCTTCCTTTGCTCGCCTAGCTTCTTTCCTTCTATGCGCACCTCGAAATGGTAGTACCAAGCTCCGACTCAACTCATCTCCTAAATGCATGCATACTTGGGACAGTTTTGGCTTGGTTTTCAATACTTCATGGCTTGTACCTACAAAATGACAATGGAAGCACAAAGTAGCATATTCGGGGCATAAAGTGAGATTATATCACCTAAATGACATAGAAATGCGTGCCAAAATGGACCGTAAAGTCTATATGAAATGCACGCATCATGTACGTTAAACAAAGATTAATCAAAGCAAAACGAGCATGTGATAGAAATAATTTATCGGTATTAATTTATCGTATTTCAACAATTACAAGAACAATTTATGCATGACTTTCTTTAGTCCCTAGACAAAGTAATCTACGCTAACATAATGAAATGTAAACTAATGAAATAAATAACATAATGGAAATAGAAATGAAATTACCTTGAATAGAAATGGAAATGTAGAACAATGTAATGGAAATAATATTTGAAATTGCTTAAGGGAAATGTTTACAATAATATTTAAATGATAAATTAAACTAAACTAAACTAAACTAAACTAACTACTAATTTAGAGAGAATTTTAGGAGGAAAATTATATGTAAAAAGTGTGTGAGGAGATGTGCCAAAAGATGTGGAATTAACACCCCTTATATATAATAGGAATAAGCATGTTGAATTAGAGATCATATGACATCCAATGCATACTCTTAATTTTCCTTCAACTCTAGATTAAATGCCATAAGGAATCCTAAGCGAGTCTCTTAATGCCTCTTAATTACCCAATTAAGTGTGATATTAGCATCCAATATTCTCATGTGAGCATCTAAAGTAAAGCATCAAAGTTTTCCACCATAATTTGGACTTTGATCACTTGGGCTTTGACTTGCATTGACTTCATTAGTATTTGTTACTTCAATCCATGATATGTTGAGGCCAAAGGGTTAGAAGAAGGCTATATGTAATGAGTAATAAAGAGGAACAAATGAATTATGATATGTTGAGCTAAGGTCAAGCTAGCAACAACCATATGCAAAAATGCTCAATCCAACCCAAATAAACCAAATTAGAAGACAAAATGACTTAAGACTTCTTATATTACAAACTATAAGTAAACTCTTCAAAATATTTTGATAATCACATGAGAGCTACTTAATTCAACTTCTTCCTCCTTTCTTCAATATCAACATTTTTTTCATTTTTCTCATCATTTTATTTTATTTTTTTTTTTTCACTTCCAATTCTTTTCTTTCATCAAATTCGGAAAGAATAACAATTCCGGCTTACCAATTCACAATGACATAAATTTTAGAGCACATCCCAATTTGAGCATCCCAAAACCAACATGTAGCTACTAGCTTAACAAGGGTAGGCAATTTATAATGTAGTTAGGATTAAATCATGTGAAGGGGACTAGAAAATGGGCAAATTTATCAAAGTAAATTTGGCTTCAAAATGCATAGCATATAATTAGATTAATGCTTACAAGAGATGAAAAGAAGACCATACTTGTGCGTTTTGATGTAACACACGTCATAAGGAGACCTACCACTCACCTAAGAGAGACCGGATATGGATGCATCGGTCTTAAGGAGGCTCTACCTTATCATTTGTGGCTTGCTAAAAGTCAAGATCAAGCCTACTAAGTTCAATTTCCATCTTCCACCTACTATGTCAAGACATCTCCATGCGTGCTAAATCCCGTCAAAAATAACGAATCAAATGCTATCAAGCTATACAAGAAACAAACAAGAGGGCATAAGTAGGACAAGCAAAGAATTAGAGCAAAACCCAACACAAGTTTTTTCAAAAATTCTCACTAAATCTACACTAGACAAACAAAATTCCTCCCCCAAGCTAGAACACACAATGTCCTCAATGTGTGACACAAAGATGGACAAACAAAAACCAACAAGGGGAAATGAGATGACACTTGCGGAAATAAAGAAAGGAAAGATAGCATACTAAAGTGTAGAAGCCTCCCCCAAGCTAGCTTGAAAACAGGGTAGTCCAATTCATGTACCAAAGTACCTGCAAAAGACAAGCTACTACAATATTAAAGCAAGCTAAATGTCTTATTGCTAACTTTTACATCAGAAGCAAATTAAAATTGCAATTGTCCAAAAACCATAAATTGTCTTAAAACGTAAATAAAACTAATTTATCCGATGAGCTTTCTTCCTCCTCCTTAAAAAGCATGTCAACACCCATAGGAGTTTATCATATTCCTGCGCATGAACAAGACACAAGAATATGGAAGCAATTGATAAGATTAAAGCATGAAAGAGAAATGGCAAGGAAGGATAAATCTTATCAAATTGCTCATTAGGGATTTCGTATCGAACCACCGTATCACTCCACTCGTTAGCAAGAGATGGAGCATCACCATTAAAACCATGAAATAAATCGTTAGTGCACAAATTATCATCATAAACGGTCTCAAATTGGGGGTACGAAAAGTCTAGGTGGTAGGACTTATCAAAAATTGGGGGTTCATCCTACTTAATATCTATGTGTTCATCACTAAGTCCTTTGTCAACCTGAAAAGGGTCAACTACATCTACCACGGAAGGTGTCTCAACGGATTCTAAGAACTCGGGAATAGCCTCATCCTCTTTACCACAATCGGCCTCAATAACATTCATGGAAAGTGTGTCTTTTACCTCCTCTACGAAATGGTCGATTGGGAAAATAACGGGGGGATTTTCTATAATAAAAGTCGGACCTTCGTCGTCGTCATCTAATAATTCACAATTAATTGGAGGTAAAGACTCACATTGGGAAGGCGGAGTAATAATAGGAGGTTGAATAGGCTCGCACCCCCGTAGGAAATACGGAAGGGCGGATTGTGGGGCAATAGGCTCCCTTACCTTCGCTTCCTCTTGAGAAAGTTGGTTCAATAATTGAGCTTTAATCTCTTGCAATTGAGCCATAATCTCTTTGCGCTCCTCTTCTTAACGCCATATACGGTATTGGCGTTCTTTCTCGAATTCCCTAGACTTGTAAGCCATGAAATCCAAGAAAGGCCAAAGTTCTGGCTCGATGATGTGGTAGACACTCCCATTACTCAAGTTTAGAGCCATTTCACGGGTCGCAAAATCCATGCCATTAAGCACAAGGTGACCCATGTAAACCTCATCATGTCCAAGAGACACTCTAAATGCGTAGAACCGGTCATAATAGACATGAAAAGGCTCATCTTGGAGTTGCGGGATGAATCCGTTATTCATTATGAAAAGTCGAGCTTTATTACCTGCAAAAATAGGCACTAAAACTACAAAGAAACCGTGAGAAAATCTCAAGGAACAAGTGTTCCTCAAGACAAAAAGAAAACAAGATAAAACTCAACAACTCGATAGCAAACAAAACCGTGCTCCCCGGCAACGGCGCCAAAATTTGATAGGCTATCGCACACCTATACAAAAATACCCTAGAGTACAACAAATGAATGTAGTATTAAGGGGTCGAAATCCACAAGGAGACGGGAGCTGCTATGTAAGTTGTTATGGAGTGAATTTTATCTAGATCGGTTTAACGATTGGTTGGGTTGATTTTATGAAAATAGATGAAAACAATAATAAAAGAAGATGTCTAGGGAAGTCGGGTCACAGACTCACACATGCAAATTATGTAAATGTTCAAATTAAAATAAGAATTGATAAAAGTGATAAATATTTAGGCTTAAAGATACCCATCTTACGACATTAACATCTCGATAATAGCATCAACCATAGAATGGGTTCTAGAGGCCCTCGACTACTAGGTCACTCTACTAACACATGCAAAGTCTAACTCAAGTTCCGTGCCTCTCGACTTATCGAACGAATTAACCCACTTAATCCATTATTTGTGTACGTTAAACAAAGATTAATCAAAGCAAAACGAGCATGTGATAGAAACAATTTATCGGTATTAATTTATCCTATTTCAACAATTACAAGAACAATTTATGCATGACTTTCTTTAGTCCCTAGACAAAGTAATCTACTCTAACATAATGAAATGTAAAGAAATGTAAACTAATGAAATAAATAAATAACATAATGGAAATAGAAATGAAATTACCTTGAATAGAAATGGAAATGTAGAACAATGTAATGGAAATAATACTTGAAATTGCTTAAGGGAAATGTTTACAATAAAATGTAAATGATAAATTAAACTAAACTAACTACTAACTTAGAGAGAATTTTAGGAGAAAAATTATATGTAAAAAGTGTGTGAGGAGATGTGTCAAAAGATGTCCAATGTAACATAGGTTGGGGCAATAGGCATCTCTCTTATGCTGGGAGACTTGTGTTAGTAAACTCTGTTTTATCCTCCTTGCACTCTTATTGGGCTACCATCTTCCTGATTCCAAGTGCTATTATGAATAGAATCAACTCTATTTGTAGAAACTTCCTTTGGAGTGGCTCTTCTGAGTACAATAGACCCCCAAATATTGGATGGGACCACTACTACAAAAACAGCCTATAACAACGGTTAAAAACCGTTGTTATATAAAAAAGCAGACGTTGTTAAAGCCTCCGTTGTTAAAGGTTTCAACAACGGCTGTCATTTAATCAAAAAACCGTTGTGCAAACTATTAACAACGGTTCATAGCCGTTGTCGTTAAGGACAATCCGTTGTGGAAAGTGTGAATGATTTTTGGTGGGAAAGTTATCACAACGGTTTACTAAAAACAAACCGTT
>JAGPOY010005911.1:0-10671 GCA_018983105.1 Silene uniflora
TTCCGGATCAAAAATTTGGGTATTTCGTGCAAAGTGGCAAGCTTCAAAGGTACTACGTGAATTATCCGAAGTTGTTATTGCTCATTTATTGTCAATTTGATATGTACTACCTCGGGCAACCGAGATGGCATCGTCCTTCTTTGCTAAAAAAGGTCTAGTCAAAGGCTCCTTCGTAAACGAGGGTGTTATAAAGTGGTATTAGAGCGAGGATCTTGGAACCTGAAACTAATGAACCTAATAAAACTAGGGTGACAATGAAATGAACCTTGTGTATGTGTGTTGGGAGCCCCTATGATTGATTTTGGGTGAGAAGACGGCCTAATTCTAGAATCCCGGCCTTAACATACTTAAGCCAGTAACTCCACGGTGGGATCTATGCGGGGATGAAGTTGGATGTGTAATATGTGTATTGTGCAGCTGCAACTAGTATTCGTACGTGTCATATGAATATGTAAACCTTTAGATTTCTATGAGTGCTTATAAGTATGGTCGTAGTGTATAACAACCCGACCCACCACCGTCATAAAACACCCCTCTTAAAGGGAAGATGTTCACATTTGGATCCGTTTTGTCCTCACCTAAGCCCAAAAGCACAAGACCTTGTTAGTAACTGGTGGGTGGAATTCCATATAAACATATCACTAGCTCCTCAATTCCCTAATGTGGGACAACTTTCCTCTATATAACTTGGGGTGTTACAAACTTCCCCACTTAAACAACATAATGTCCCCGTTGTGCCCCCGGAGGCTGGCCGCAACCCAGCCCCAGAATCCTCCCCCGCTAGGTGGGTGACCCGGTACTCCAGACCACAGGCTCACCACACGGTCGCAGGGTCCCTCTGATACCATTTATAACAAGCCGACCCACCACCGTCACAGCACACCCATCATAATGAGAAGATGTCCACATTTGGGCCCGTTTTGTCCTCACTTAAGCCGAGAAGCACAAGGCCTTGTTAGTAAGTGGTGGGTGGAATTCCTTATAAACATATCAATACCTCCCTCTCAATTACTTGGGTGTTACAAACTCCCCAACTTAAAGAACACAACATCCCTATTGTGCCCTCGGAGGATGGCCGCAGCCCAGCCTAGAATCCTCCCCTGCTAGATGGGTGACCCGGTTACTCCCGACCACAGTCTGACCACACAGTCGCAGGGTCGCTCTGATACCATTTATAACAAGCCGACACACCACCGTCATAACACACCCCTCTTAAAGAGAAAATGTCCACATTTGGGCCCGTTTTGTCCTCACTTAAGCCCAAAAGCACAAGGCTTGTTACTAAGTGGTGGGTGGAATTCCTTATAAACATATCACAACCTCCTCAATTCCACGGTCTGGGACAACTTTCCTCTCAATAACTTGGGGTGTTACATAGTGTCTTTGTGGTATGTGAAAGAAGTTTTACTTCGAGCTTGTTAATGTGACTGCGTGTTTGTGTTATTTCATATAAGACACGTCATCGATGTAGCTAGTGACTAAAAAAATGTATGAGGTATTGGTGTAATGACAAATGAGGGGTGTGTGCGAAGGGTGTACTATCTTGCTTATGAGTTCATTCGGAGATGTTGTGTGGTGATGGACCATTTCTAGGTTTTACATCATGTTTATTGACATTCGCATATACTCTTGGCACTAATATTTGATTTTCTTATTCATAGTTGATTGCGTTGTATTAGTCCGAATCTTTTCGGGTATAAGATTTTATAGTACATACTACATCTACATTTATTACAATATTTTCATTCTTACTTCATAGTTACGATCTATAGTCAACATGTTTCTATGCATGAACTTGTCTACTTTGCACACTTCTAATGCATCATCCTTTTGTTGGTCTTATGTGCTGCTAGGTGAGTAAACTTCGGGGACGAAATTCCTTCAAGGGAGGGTAGACTTTGTCTTGGTTAGTCCCGGTGACGAATACAAAAGATGCCCATGTGGAGGTGGTTACAACACTTACATGAGCATCAGGTCGAGAACATGGTTGCCAGCGAGTTACATGTTGAATATAAGTTATAATGTTTTACTTAGCAATACTTACCTTTTGGGGCGAACTTCGGAGACAAAGTTCTATTTATGGGGGGAAGACATTAATACCCGCCTCATAGGGGGACCTTGCGGAGGACCTCTTATGTCTAAGGGACTGTTTGGGGAAAAAATTAGAGACTTAGTTCAAGCCAGACCTAGTTGACTTGACTTAGTGAGAGTTACTCGACCGAGTAAGCCAGATACTCGACCGAGTGTCGTCGATTCAAGAATTATTTAGCGTTTGTTAATCATGATTTATATCATGTTATTTCTCATTTCCTTCATTCTCAAAACCTAAAAGCAGACTCTCTTTCCCATCCCTCCTCCTCCTTCCCTTATTCTTTGACATTTACATTCTTCACCTAGAATTGTAGCGAGGGAACGAGGTTAACAGCTCGGGACGCTGTCTTTGTTGCAAGTCGGGAGATGGTTTCACCACCATGTATTGCCTCTTGTGTCTCCCGTCACAAGGGGGATGTGCACATTTAGGATCTTGGTTTGCTCGGTGCGATGAGCGGGGATTGGATGACCAGTGCCGCGGTCTGGCATCGGCATCGGTTGGTTATATGTTACGATGGAAACCATTGGTGTTTGCGCTACGGTTCAGATACCGACTTCTGTGGAGTATCAGGTGGCGGAGGATGACGTTGTCACATGTAGTTTCTTCTTGTATCGTATGTAGCATCGTTTACCTTTTTATTCGTTGTATACTTTTACTAACCTTGTGGGCGTTGTATTGCTTTCTTATCTTCTTTTACTTGTCTGCGGTGATCCATTTGATATTGCCGGCAAATAGTGAGTAGGTAGTCTTAGTAGGTGCTTAATAATTATTGTGAGATGTTGTTAGGGTTCTTGGAGAGCGCGTGGCACCGCTGAGTTTCACCTAGTTCAGACAATAGTAGATTTGGTTTAATTGTAATCTTCCGCTGTTAAATAGTTGTTTGGTTTGTTTTGTAATAACAGTTTCTCCAAGTCGAGTTAATAAAGTTGTATTTGTTCTTTTATTTTCAATTTGATGTGTATTTCCTTGGGGACGTCCTTACTTGCTAAAGAACTTCATTCTAGTCAAATGCTCCCGAGTAAATGAGGGTGTTACATTAACACAATTACTCATCACATACAGAATGCTCCTCTAACTTTCTGAATGGTGAGATTTGATTTGCATAGTCCAGAAACTAGCTAACTTGATGTTGTATACATGGCTCCATTAGCACCATGTACTGTCAGATTGGTTGTCAATTGGCCATATCAATTTACATATGATACTCATATTCCATGCCAAAACCTCTTTAATAGTTAAACCACCCTCCTAGGGTGAAACACAACATGAACCCCAACTCTTCATTATCAGCTTCTTCGACCCTTCCTGTGAATCCCAAAGAAAGTTTCTACAGAATATGGTAATGAGCTTTATCACCTCTTTTGGAATAAAGAGGGTAGCACACAAGTCTGATTTTAGTCCAAATATGACTGTGTTGATCAGACTTATTTTCCCTACATAAGAAAGCCTGTGTGTTGCCCAATGATTCAATGCATTCTGAATTTTGTTCAAGAAATCTGCAAACATTGCCTTGTTAAGATTCCCCTCATTAAGTGGTACTCCCAAATACCCGAAAGGAAATTTCCTTCAGTATATCTAGTGTCCCTCAATATAAAATGCTTTATATATTTGTAATCCCCCCATATAGATGTTTGTCATTTCACGATTAGCTTTCAGTCCAGACATTTGAGCAAATAAATTCAATGAGTCTGTGACATCTTGGACAGAAGGAGTGTCTCCCCTCACAGTGACCATTAAATCTTCTATAAATATGAGATGGTTAAGAACCAGTTTACCACACTTTGGATGATAGGTTACCTGCTCCTTGTTATGGATTCCCCTTAACAGTCTAGACAACATTTTCATGCTCATGATAAATATAAAGGGAGAGAGGGGATCTCCTTGTCTCAATCCATTAGCCTCTTTGAAGAAGCCGGTTATATTTCCATTAATCTTCACACTGAACTAGGTTAAAGTAACGCATCCCATTAACCAATCTGAAACTGAATTGGAAAATTGAAAACTTTCAGCATTTGACCAATGAATTCCCATTGCAAAGAATCAAAAGCTTTTTCATTGTCAAGTTTTACACGGCATACATAATGGGTGAGATCCCATTTTGACCATAATCCTTGATCAAAAACTGGGTGAACATAATATTCTCGAAAATGCATCTTCCTTCCACAAATGCTCGTTGTTCCTTTCCCACAAAACTTGTTAGTAGAGGTTTAAGTCTTCCACATAGTATTTTACTCATTGTTTAATAAAAAACAGTGCAATAAGCTATATGTCTTTAATCCGTAATAGACTGGACCACCTGTTTCTTTAGAATCAAAGCAAGGAAAGTGGTATTAACCTGTTTAGACAAGCCTCCTGTTTTAAAAAAAAGGCCGTAACAGCTGCACAGAAATCCACTTTTATGGTATTCCAGGATTTTTTGAAGACTTGAGAGGAGACCCCATCCTGGCGAGGACTTTTGTTAGAAGCAATTGAAATTAATACTTTCCTTCTCTATTTCATCCGCCGACCTCCACAGTTGGTCCCAATCAGACTCCTCAATCTTAAGGCCCTCTATTACATCTTAAGTTAGGGCATCTGTGTCCACTTTCATTCCCAATAGTCACTGATACTATTACACAAAAGCTTTGGTAACATCCGTAATCCTCTCTCTAATAGTATCCTCCATATCTTCAATCTTACCAATGATTCTTTGGTGCTAACTAGCTTCTATTATAGTAAAGAAATAGCTTGTAGGAGCATCAATATATTTTATATTTTGAACTTTAGCCCTTTGTAACAGTACTGCTTCTTTCAGGTTTCCTTAGTTGCCAATGTTTCTTCAAAAGATCATTTTCTTGTGCAGATAATAAGGATCCAAAGGAGATTGTTGAACCTTTTTTATACATGTCTCTAAATCTTTTTCTGCCTGTTTAACTCTCCAAAATAAACCCGAATAGTTACTGTTATGGAACTCAATGAATTGCTTCCTTACATTCTTAAGCCTGATAAAAGTTTGAACACTGCATTACGCCTTATTGGGATAAACCCCAAGTTTGAGAGACAATGTTAGCATAGTCCGGGTTCTCCTCTCAACAGTTAAAGTAACTAAACCTTTTGTTAATTTGGTAAACTTCTTGTATCTGAACAAATAATGGTGAGTTATCTGAGATCCTAGAAGGCAAAATAGTAACCTTAGTATGAGGGTATTGCACAAGCAAGAAAGGTTAGTTAGTACTCTGTCCAGTTTGGACAAAATCCTGGTATCCACCTATCTTTTGTTAGTCCAGGTGTGCTAACAACCATAACTCTATATATCATCCAAATCACTATCCAGTAGACATTGATTAAAGGCTAGTATCTCAGTTAAAGAGGGTGGATTGGGACCAATCATTTCCTCCATAGCCCTAACAATGTTGAAATCGCCCATAATGATCCAATTTGTAACAATTGGTGCTATTTGCCTCAGTTTAGCTCGTAAACTTTCTCTTATGTTCGCATCATTATTTCCTTAAATAAAAGTAACACGGACAGTTTTATTACACACATGGTGCAAAAGCTGCACATGAATCAATTGATCATGAAATCTGGATGAAAGTAACTTCACCATTCTTGTATTTAAAAAAACCATATTCTCCCATTATAGTGATCATCAGAGTAATGATTCAGAAAGCAACAAGAAGAAAAAAGTCTACTAATAGAAGCAACATTATTAATTCTTATTCTAGTTTCAAATAAACCAAACACATCGATTTTATTTAACAACAGATAACCCCTAACCTCATGCTTGTCTAGTTGGTCATTAAAACCCCTAATATTCCATGAGGAGATTATCATTTACCACGATCAAATGGTTCCTCAACATGAGTAACTTCCAGTTGCTGTGCCTCCTCTATATCCTCCTTTGTCTTTAACACTGAATAATTGTTCTGTAGTAATATGCCTGAAATTCCTTGCTGAATCTCACTGTGCTACCCTCACTTGCACAAGTCAACCACCTCAATATCACTAGTTCCAATGTGACCAGGCACAATGCATCCTTAACCCTCTCCTTTATCATTAAGTGGAGAGATCACCTCTAAGACAGGAGATTGTGAGCGTAGTCCTAAACATCATAAGCTCTTGTCTACTGTTTCAGTGTAATCTCATCACCTAAGATATAAGGACTAGCATATGGCTTCCGGAGTCAGAGACATTTAGGATGTGAGTACTGTGGTTAAGAGAGTGTTGCATTGGCCTATATACCTGAACCACCTTAGTTATCTTTTCCCGTTAATATTTTTGTTGATTTTGGTGAACTTACATTTCCTGAGAGTGTGGCCCAATTTCCTGCAATTATGGCAAGTAGTGTGGCAACCACTCATAGATAATCCTCGGAGTTGTTTCTCCATCATAGGGTGAATTTAGCTGCACAGTAGTAGGTAGAGCTTTTGCTATATTAACTTCCACCAACAACCTAGCAAATAATATTTTGGGGTTATATGTTTTTGGCAAATCAGCAAAGAGAGGCTTTCCAGCAACACTTTCAATTTTACTCAACACGTTTTCAGGCTACATAAAAGGATCCACGTCTCGAAAGAGTACCAAGAATGAATTATGGAAACTGGATACATTTGCTCAGAAACATTGGTGTCTATTGCTTCAAAACCAAAGTGTCGGTACCCATATTCCAGGGACCTTCTTTTAGTATCTCATTCATATTATTTTCGGAGAGGAACTTGAAACTGTACAAGCCTCTCTTGTAGTATTGTGCTATTGGCCTATTGATATTCTTTCAATATTTCAGCACATACTAATCAACTTCTTTAAGCTTAACTTTCGAACCTAGAAAATTACCCATTAAAGTATTTTGCCATAATTTTATTTCATCAACCACATCATCTTCTACAACATAAACAATTTGTGATTCAGCACTTTTATCACAATAGTATAAGCTCAGACTCGGCTTAGGCTTTGCAATAGTATTCCAGGATTTAGTAAGCCTTATCCATAAATAAATTGCTGATGGTAAGGCGGAACTCGATGTATATCATTAACCAAATCTGGATGAAAAATAGGATAAATAGGGTTTTCAAATAACCCAGTAAGGTTCACTAATTCACCTAGAGTAGCCGTATGAGGAATACCTGAATTATGTTGCACCAATGCATATCGGCAATACTAACCTCCAAATTATCCGATATAACCCCATTAATAACCTCCTTTGCGATTATATGCCCAATTGTCGATTCAGTAACCTGAACATTTTTTGGGGATTTACAAATCCTGTTAGACCAGTAACATAAGGATTAAGACACCATCAGTAAAAGTCAAAGACAATTTGCTCTTGAGTTTACAAATAGTCTTCCAGCTCCAAGATGAATCTGTATGAGGTGAATAATCAGCCAAAGCCTCTCCTTTTATATAAACTTGGTGCACCCACATAACCCATAGAGAATCAGATTTGTTGTAAATCACCGAACAAGTTTCCCAGTAGAAGTTACATTCCATGCATAGCTGTCATTTATCCCCAATTCTCCTTCATTTTTTGCAGTACACACCTTCTGCCAACTCACCTTAGGAGACCTTATATATTATGTACCATCTCAAAGGTAATTCGACAAATGGAATAATTTCTTAATAAAACTCCATTGGGAAGCACAAAAATGGTAGCCCAATAGTTATATATGGAAGATAAGACCGAATTAACAACTGTCGGTCTTCCAGTGTAAGAGAGATTCCTGGCACAAAAATCACTAATCCTTTCTATCACATAATCAATTAAAACAAAACAATGGTTGATACTTAGCCTACTTGAAGTGATGGGCACACTCAAATACTTAAAAGAAATAACACCTTCTTAAAAACCACAAACTTGTAATACATCTTCACGGGAGAATGAGTTACCATTAAAGTATAAATTGGATTTCATATTGTTCATATGTACACTTGTCATCTTTTGTTAGTCATTATGATTTGTTGTACGAACCAATCGTCATTGTTCGTTAGCCACTGTGGCTCGTTATGCGAAGTCACTCGTCATTGTTCGTTAGTCATTGTGACTCGGTGTGCTAAACAATCTTCATTGTTCGTAAGCAAAAAACAAAAATAATAATTGGAATTATGAAACTACAACACCACCCCACATATAGATTGACAGTTTTTTTTCTATGATATACACCGATCTTTCATATACCAAGGAAACAATGTATCAATAAAACTAACTTATTTAGCTACAAGCTTAGTATCCCCGAAAGATTAAAAAATGAGTAACTCATTTAGTTTATGAAATTTTGACCATATGACAATCGTAAAATTGATATAAAGTGACTATTATAGAAATCTTCCTCCCATAAAATTAGTTATTTATTACATCGACTCACTAAATTCATGAGCGGAACTGATATTATTTTCTTAGCTGCCGCATCTTCAGATCAAGCACACGGAAAATTAATTCACTGATAACCGAGAAAAACATTAAATACCCGAACAAATAAAAAACTCCCTTAACTGATAAATGAAATTTAATAACAAATCATATTAATCCAAAAACGTAGAAGTGGTAAACTCAAAAGGAAAACTCTCAATTACGACTTTTGAATAATAGCCGTCCATAAATTTTTCTTAATTTATAGTCCTACCTATTAATTAGATAATTACGATTTGAAAAAAAAAATATGAATACTACATTTTATCTGCCCAATGTCACCAATATATTAATATGAGACAATTAAAGATTGTATTCTACGTAAATGAAATTCAAATAAAATCAATTATTTATTATTGTAATTGAGTTTATAATACCATTACAAAGTACTGCGTATAAAATAGGATGTATGTGTTTGCTAAATATTGAAGTTAATGAAAGGAGAGGGTGATATACAATGTTTTTGGTGAATGTAAATTCAGTCATGACTCATAAACTAACAAGGGGTATATTCATCATTTGCATAAAGCCAAATTCCAACTATTCTATTTAATGTTTCAAGTAGAACGTGGATTAGTAGGGGGTGGGATCATGCTTCTTAAATTTAAAATCATAATGCTTAAGAAGACTCTTCTTTTATAAATAGGAGATTTCGTAATAGTTTATACTAATCACTGAGAAATGAATTTTGCTATGTCAGCGGGTTCTATTATATACGAGTAACAAGCCCAATAACCGAAGACTCATCCATCCAAAAATTATCAATGCTATTTGAATTTTATTGTCTAATTACATTGTATTTCAAAAATGTGAGCGAAGTTCAAAAAATGATATCATTTATATAAAATTTTTCTGATCCATAAATCAAACATGTGTTGGGACTAAGGCTTTGTTGTTGTTGTATAAATCAAACCTAGCTAAATTTACATTGTACCTAACTTAAACTCCATATATTAATGGAAATTGTTGATCAAATAAGGTATCTGTTCACAAAATGGAAATTGATGATCAAATAAGGTATATGTTCACAAAATGGAAATTGGTGATCAAATAAGGTATCTGTTCACAAATCGTCAGATCCAAAAAGAAGTTTTGGCGTGATGGCTAAAATGAAAGTATCGTGACCAAGGTCTAAATCCCCATCCCACTTGATGGGTGAGAGGAATTTTATACATATGCAATGAGACTAATTCAGCCTTTCAAACAAAACAGATCAAACAACTTTTAAAACCAAACGAAAATTTACAAGTTATGTCTAACAAATAAATTTAAAATGAAAACATACCAGAAATCAAATGCAATGCCCAGATTGATTATTGTTATATGACAAAAACAATGTAGTGATAATTCTGGGACGAAATAAGGTGAGAAATTTGGGAGAAATGAAAAGAAAAAAGGGAGACACTAAGTCCCGTGATTGAGATTTGAGACAAAGTTTGTGAGACAAAGGCGAAAAGTTGCCTTGTAAGTGTGATACCCCGTATTTTAGTGTGGTTTATATTAATAATAATATACGCATTTAATTAACTAAGTACGACATTTAATGTTATAATCGGAATAAGATGAGAAAGATAAACAAAATCATAAAATAGGGAGGACCTTGGGCTGTGTGCCAAAGCCTTATGGCCGGTTAATAATGGGTAGAAGTTGAGCTCGGATTTATAAGACTCGGGAAATAATAATAATTTAAGTATTTCCTAAATTAATTGGGTAGTATATCTATATATATAGCTCAAACCTCATACCCTAACCTCTTTATTCACTCAAAAATCTGGAATTGAGCAAATAGAAGGGAGAATTGAGATCTAGGGAAGAGCGAAGAAAGAATTAAGGAGCAATAATCGATTAAGGTAAGACCGTCTCGCTATTAATCGTTTTTATTTTCGTAATTTGGTAACCGGTTACAAGGGAGCAATTTGATCACCGTAGGACCGCCAATATGGTCGTGCCTTTGACCCTAGTTGGACCTGAGGCCACCAGGAGACTGCCTGACCCTTACCTTACCATCGACCATCGTAGGTTGGTTGTTTGATGGGTGTTAAGTCGGGTGGTCGGGATTTACCGTGGCGGATTGGTTTGGGTTTTTGACCATCGTTCATCAATTGTTGTGATGTGGGTTGAGGGTGTTTGGTCGTGGGTGATTGGGTCGGTCCTGGTGGTGGTGGGTTCGTTGGTAAAGGCACCGCCTTGGTGACGG